>CAEFZY010071370.1:0-171329 GCA_903066815.1 Brachyrhaphis roseni
TATTATAAAAGACGGCGTATCTGAAAAGAAATATAGTAATACGCACCTTTACTTTCTTTCAAATTTCTTTCTCTGAATCTTGCATCTGGTCCCATAGAAATGAATACTATTTTCTTTCTTTCTAGTGGTCTGGAGCACTTCCGTTTTCAACTCTTTTTGTTTGCTGCATTTCATTCGGGGGTGTTTGCGTCTCTCTTTTTTGTTTGCTGCATTTAATTTGTGCGCGTGTCTTTTTTTTTATTTGCATGTTTTCTCTTTTGCTGCGCATTTGCACCTGTCGGCCACCGTACATGACGGCTCCTCCGTCACATATACCATCTGATCTAGAAGAAAAATATACTGAACACTGGATCTCAGTGACATTCACAAACATAAATGATTCTCCCTTCTTGCAATTTAACTACATTCAAAGCAGCATAGTGGTCTGTCTGATTGAAGACATTGGTTATCTGTAATCTGCAAACAGACCTTTGTCAAATGAGTTTGTTGTTCTCTACACATCCTTTTAAGCATAATCAAGAGTGCACATTTGTGCATCTCTGAATACAATTAAATGTTTAAAAGTGTGCCTTTCTGCCAGGTTTGTAGGGGGAAAGTTAAACATGTGCTTCAACGCTGTGGATCGTCATGTTGAGAGTGGCCGTGGAGAGCAGCCAGCCATCATTTATGACAGTCCAGTGACTGGATCTAAGAAGATCATCACCTTCAGAGAACTGCAGGACCAGGTGTGTGTTAGCAAATAAAACAAAGAACTGAACAGCAGAATTAGCCACCAATAAGATGAAACATTCATAAAGTTTGATTTTAAGGTTTGTAAGCAAACTGTGTTTGGTTTTGTGAAGGTAAAAGGTGGCAATGACAGTTCATGACTGCCATCATTTTATTTTTAAAAATGAACTTTTTCGTAGCACAAAAAAGAAATCCTGTGTTTTAAAATGACTACTTTATGTAATGTCGAGTTTACATTCAGTCTTCTGCATCACTTCCTCTGATCCAGGTGTCCAGATTAGCAGGAGTTCTTGTGAAAAATGGGGTTCAGAAAGGAGACCTGGTTGTCATCTACATGCCCATGGTGCCCCAGGCCATGTTCACCATGCTGGCCTGTGCACGGATTGGTGCTCCACACAGCCTGATCTTTGGTGGCTTTGCTTCCAAGGAGCTGTCAGTCCGCATTGATCATGCCAAAGTAAGGATTCTCTGCTTTTCACCCTGCATAATTTTTTTTACTACGTCTGTGCCTTTGATTACTTTTTGTCTAATAGGGTGATGTGTATCCATATCTGTGTGTGCGCGCATGCGCGTGTGTGTTCTGTAAATAATTAAAAGATAAATGTACTGCTATTTTTAGTTCAATATGATTAATCATTACCCAAGGAAAGCCACATCATGTTAACTTTACACATGGCTATGCATCATTTCAGTGCCACCATGATTCACTCTTTGACCAATGCTAATGTTTGATTAAACATCCCCAACCACATTACTGGAAAAAAACATTGGATTTTCTCCATCTATCAACAAACATCAGGTCGAATCACTTTATTGGATTTCTAAGCATACTGTATATATCTCAATACGCTTGAGATTGCAGCTCTTAAAAAAGGCCATACTTGAATCTTATTAATCTGATTTAATTATTCTAAACCAGTTTGATGTTTTTGGTGACGTTCATGGCTCATTATCATCCTGGAACCCCCTGTTGTGCTTCCAAATGTGTAAACCATCTGTCCCAAAATGGCCCATGAATGAATGTGTCCGAATCTTTTAGGGAGAAACCAGTAGTAACCTCTGCTGCAGAGTCAGCACCTTCAAGTGTCTTCTGGAGAAAAGTTTTAATGTTGGACAAGACAACCCTTAAGCTTTTTGTGACAAGTATGTTTTGCAGAGTGATAATGGTCCATTAAGACGAGTGGATGGGTTGATGAAAATAGAGTTGCATTAAAATTCCTATTGTGTTTGTGTTTCAACAAGATGAATCCCAAAGCAAACATCAAAACTTGTGTTGGATGAATAAAACATGCGAACAGTGAGCTAATTTTAAGCTATCATAAATTCTGCCAATTAAGAATGAAGAAACATCCATCCAGAAACGAGCTAAAAGCTTAAACTAAAAACTGTAAAATTGTGTGCTTTCTCTGCATCTTCCTAAGAGAATTATTGTGTACTATTTTATTAGTACACCATCAATATAAAACAAAAAATAATGGTTGAAGTTAACATCTGACAACTGGAATTAATGAAGCAAGTTCAGTTACACAAATATAGTGGAGGTGTGTTGGGATTTTTGCACAAAACACTCAAACAGAAAAATCAAAAATGCAGTTTTTATTTTGTATTGAATCGACTCCATCTAACTCCATTTGAGTGAAAAGCTGAATGGAGTGACACAAAGCAAACAGCCAAACTTTTAAAACAAATGCTTTTTTTGTTATTTTGTTTTTCACGTGTAAATGCTTCAACCCTCTTAATTTAAAAGGCTACAGGAAATGCCTTTGATCATGTAGGAAGGCCCCAGGTGTGCGGCAGGCTTGCACTTGATTACACGACTTGCCAGGAAGCCCTTGTGCGAACTGAATTCTATTTTGCCTGCTGAGAACACTCCAATTAGTTATTCTTTTTCAACATTTTCTCCTGATTGGTGTTTTTGTAGCCCAAGATGCTGGTGACAGCCTCGTTCGGCATCGAGCCAGGCAGAAGAGTTGAGTACGTCCCGCTGGTGAAGAAGGCCTTGGAGATGAGCTCTCACAGACCCTCTAAAGTCCTCATGTACAGCAGGCCCAGCATGGTGAGACAGTCTGACTAACGCAGCAGAAATCTGCATCTGACACTGTGGCAGGATGACGGAACATGCAGGCTTCTAAAATACACAAAAGGCTTGCATATCAAGCAAACTGACTTAAATGTGGCTAATTTTTAAAATACTTTTAATCTAAATTATGATTTATAATCAAAACAAAAACATGTAGTTTGTATATGACATTTGAGAATACTTAGTATGACTTCTAGCAGAAGCTAGAAGATGTTATTTGCAGGTTGGCAGGAATCCAGTTTGGAAGCAGACTGGCTTTTATTGATCATGTATACAGGCACTGCAGAAGAAAATGTAATGTTATGCTGGTTAAATTAGGCTGAACTTGACAATGACTTGTATGAATACTTTAATAGTTCATTTAGGTAAAGTTTATCACTTTTAAATACAAACAATGGGGCTATTTCTTTCCAATTTAGATATGTTGCTAACATGCAAAGTTAAGGTGTGTACTGATCTTGTTCATAAAAGGAGAAAAATACACACACAGATCAAACTGTTTTTATTGGCAAAAATGCTTTTAAAAAGTTTCACTTTTAAACGTTTTTCTTTGTTTCAGGACAAAGTTTCACTCGATCCGGAGCTGAGTCTGGACTGGGACCAGGAAATGGCCGCTTCTCGTCCACATGACTGCGTTCCTTTACCCTCCAACCATCCTTTGTATGTTCTCTATACATCTGGGACCACAGGAACACCAAAGGTACTGGCTATCAGTGATTGGTTTATTATTGATTTCAAGCAGGGTCGCATCGTGATTGTCAAATGACAGAGAAAGGAAAAAGTCTTTACCTTGATTTAAAAACTTAAAGTTTCTGAACACTATCAGAAAAACGTTGAGCAGAATTCAAAGGTTTGATGCAGCGTTACTATGGCTGTCTTATACAGATGACAGCATAAAATCAATGACCTGCCCTTGAAAAACATGAGTTTTCAGACATACACGCATTTTTATTTGCAAAAAATCTCTCCATTTATATGTCCAAGATTTCAGGATATTTTTTTTTTTCTATGATGGAAAGATTAGATATGAAACAATGAAAGTTATCTTTTTTTAGTCACACTATGAATTTTTATTCTTGGGAATTTAAAAATATGGTTATGTGATGTTAGGCTTTTTTACATTAGCTAGTGCAATAGTTGTATAAAAGTATACTGTAATGTTTTGCTGTCTTGGATGTTAAATGCAGTAGTTTTTCTTTGTGTATTTATGGTTTCATTTGTCAGGTGGGAGGCAACAAATTAATTGATTTAAAGAAGCTTTTCAAACCAGGAAGGTTTTCACTTTGTCTGAAATGCTATTTATCTGCAAAACTGTGCAAAAATATTCAAGAAGATCAGAATAACAACCCGAGTTATCCTGCTGTGATCTGATGATTATCTTCCTGAGCCTTTTAGCAAAACAAATATGAGTTACTCTACAATAATTGGCATAAATGAATATTTTAACCATTAGTGATTCTTTCATAAACTGATTAGCAATGAATCTCATCTGTTCAGAGAAGTTCGGAGATTTACTGTTTGAGTTTGTCCTAAGTAGCTGTTATTTATGGAGCCTGTGTGTGACTCATCAGATCATCAATGTTGTGAAACAATCTGCAGCCGATATAAAATCCATCACTCTGACATAAATACGACAGAACATTTCCACAGCAGCAGGAGTTGATTCAAATGAAAAATCATTGACGCCCAATAGCATAATTTATTTTTCACTAAAAGGTAATAAAAGAGTCTCATGGGCTTCTCCTTAATGGAGCTGAAATTGGCAACTTTTTCCTGTCGGCTGCAACATGCTCCGATGGTGCGGCTGACTAAGATGGAGCCCGACGCTGCTGTGTTTCAAAAGCATTCCTTCAAAAACAAACTATAATCCCTCTCCATACTGCCTGGCTGAGCATCTCTGTTTTAACCGATATTAGAACCCTGCTTTGTGGCTTTGTGAAATAGCTGTCACTGCTTTAATGTCTTTCTTATCTCATTCCCCAGGGCGTTGTGAGAGACACTGCAGGGTACGCCGTTATGCTGAAATGGACCATGTCAAATATTTATGGACTCAGTCCCGGAGATGTAAGTTGATAAAGTGTTCTCTCCTGAGTTATTGCTATTCTTACAGTGGGGAAAAAAAGAGTAAGCAATCAGCAAAGAGATGGATGAATTTTCACTTCAGGGATGATTTGATTACAGTGAGATACACAATAGCTTTTTAACTTTCTATTTTCAGCTACATTCATCATTTAGATGTCTGATATTTGATTTACATTTTCAGTGCCTTCAAGCTTCTGAGGCCTTATTGAATTTTTTTCGTCCCTTTTTTAATGCAATTTAAAGAGTGATAATGTAGCTCTTGTTCTGTGATGTATGATATTACATACATATATTCATTTGATACAGGTTTGGTGGGCTGCCTCTGATTTGGGCTGGGTGGTCGGTCATTCCTACATCTGCTATGGTCCTTTACTGCATGGTAACAGCACCATTTTATATGAGGTATGTCCCTTTTAGAACAAGACGGGCTTCTGTACAGAGTGCAGAAATGGTGCAAAATAAGTTTGGCCTTCCAAACATGCAAACTTATTACAGCAGCATGTAGATATGTGAGGAATGCTGATCAGGACAATGTAGTCTACAGTTATGAAGTAGAAGGAAAGATGATTTTGAGAAATTTGTTCTCAAAATGGGTTGAAAATGCCCATGTAGTGACGGCATCCTGTTGAGATGCTTTTCATTTGTGACTTCTTCAGGCTGCAAAGCATTTTAGACTTGGAGATTTTCCTTCTGTCCGTTTTCAATTGAAATTTGACTAAGCTCTTGCCGTTTTTGCAAAAAACACGGTGTTCACTTTTCAGTCCGAAGACATACAGATGTAAACAGACCCCCGAAGGCTTCCTGTTGTAGTTGCAGTGAAAGCAAACGTGTTGAAAATCCCCCAAAATGTTTTAGATGTCTGCATGGCGAAATGTGGAAGTTTGAGGCATTCAGGATGCAAAATGTTTTACAGAATGTTTGTTTTTAGGGCACTCTTCCTTTATTTACTGCTTTTCTCTCTTTAATCTAACAAATGTGACACCTTTGTGTGATTCATGCTTTCCCACCCTTGAGGTGAAGTTTCATCTTGTTAAAAAGCTACAAAGGATTTTTTGATCAATGTGTTATTTTACTTGACATTCATTTATTTGCTTGGTATTCATTTGGAATAAGCTTCTCTGAGTTTTATACAATGATGTCTGTTTTGATGTGCAGACTATTCTGAGGTTTTTCTGTTTCTTTCAGTTCTGATTAGATGCCCTCAGTGATTTTTCTCTGACCTGAGGGAAGCAGCCTCATTTGGCAGCTAATTGACCAGCCTCCCTTCAATAAGACAGATTTTTTTTCTTTCCTTGGGGGTCTTTGTTTAAAAAGTTTTTATGAATTCTCAGCTGCACACAAACACAAATGCCATTTTACGTAACAACTACATTTACAGGTCTGGACTTTTTGACTGTGCCGCTCAAACATGAACCATATCATTGCAGTTCAATTCAGTTTACTTGTATAGCATCAATAATATAATGTGTGGTGTTTTACCCTGCATACAGATACTGTTTCCATGTCTGTGCTATATTTGAACTTGTTGGTATTTTGGGTTGTAGATGGATGCATTTTATTTTATGTTCTCTATTGTAGGGAAAGCCAGTTGGGACTCCAGATCCTGGTGCGTTCTTCCGTGTTCTATCGGAATACGGAGTGTCCTCCATGTTTACCGCACCCACCGCAATCCGGGCCATTCGGCAGCAGGACCCCAGCGCTGCAGTCGGGAGGAAATACCCTTTGACCAGGTAGATATCATTGCATCGTGTAATGATCAGCCACATCAAGACGAGTTTTATTTCTTGATTTGGAAGCTGCAAATGAGAAGTTCTTAAATAAAAATACCTGACAGATTATTTATTGCTGGCAGTTCTATTAGTTGATAACAGCATCATTTTTTTTTATAGCAGCTGTAGTTTTTAAAAATGCTGAAAGATGGGTTGTGTGGTCTGCGTTTGTTTCCTAATTACTTTTTTTAATGACGCCTTATCTGACAAGTTTTAGTCTGGGTTAAAACGATTCAGTGGAACTGAAATTTCAGCTAGCTGCGTGGCGGCAAACTAAGTACAGCTTTATTTATATGCTACCTTTCAGGATATAAAATCACAAAGTGCTTCACAAGAGCCAGCAGTGCATAAAAAAAAAAGTCCTGATGCAGTACAGTGTAGATTTTACAACCCATTTGCAAACAATTGATGATTCAGGATTTTCACAATATGCCGTCAGATTTTCTACTCTCCCACATAAGTGTGTTTTTATGTGTCTAAGCATGCATGGTAAGATGAGAAACAATGTGGCGGCAGCTTCACAGCCTCGGCTTGTTTTGCTCTTCATGCGACGCTATCTGTAGCAGGGAGTTAAATACATTTTTTTCTTTTTCTTAGTTTGGTCCAGTGATTCAGATAGTTGCTGAGATGATCACATTTGTCAAATGTTTGTTGTGGAGCAGAAAACTTGGACCTGAGGGTTGATTTGTCAGTTTATCACTTCATTCTAGTTCAGCAGTCTGAAATGCCTCTCGGCACACAATCGTAAAGCAATTCTGAATCTTGGTGACCTTTGGCCTCAGTGACTCATTCACTAAATGCAGCAGTGTGTGTTGGATTCTTTGATGGAGGCGCTGAATGAACTGCACCTTTTTAAACTGCAGACAGATTATTTTGTGCCGTCGTTCAGTTTTGACTTCATGCGAACAGTCATTTAGGTTTAATAGTTTTTTAATGTACTAAGTTGTTTGTGCAAGATGACTGTTTGTTTTTCCTTAGCTCAAAATAAAACATCTGTGTGACATAGTGGTAGAATTATAAAGGCATCACTGCAACATAATTTTACTCCTCTGTGATTTACTAAATTCCCACTTATTACTTCCAATAATCAGTATTTTACTAGAATTTAACAATCTTACTTGTTTAACAAAACAGATGTTTTGTTTCTACAGTAACTCCCAAATTTGCTACAATAAGAGGTCAATTTTTGTGATTTTTCAAATGTATCCACACATCTAAACTATGAAAGGAGTGTTGGTAGTTCTGTTTCTAATATAAAATGTGTAGAGAGTTGTACAACCTTTGAGAAAAGCCTTAAAGCTTTATTACCAAACATAATTTCATGCTAGAGTTCAAACCCTGATTTGATGCAGCTCACTTGTTCTTTCTTCAGCTTATTAATATGGACCCAGGGTTCCTCCTGAGCCTGTACTGAGCCTTTTTAGTGTGATTGAGCTGCATCCCTTGTTAACATGTCAGACGTGGCAGTAATTAGGTTGTCCAAAAATATAGCATGAGCAGACAAGCTTTTAGCAGAACTTTCAAGGAAAAATTAAGTACTATGGAGAGACACTTTTGTAAACAAGAAAGCAAACCAAACGGATGCTTTTTGGTAAATACAAAGGCTATCCTATGTGATTTAAAGTTGAATTTGGGTTGTGATTGTGAGGCTGAATCAAAGGTGCTGGTGATGGCTACTGTTTATCTTGGTGGTAGTTTTTGGATCAGTGGTTTCACACTGTTAAAAGCTGAAGTTTGTTGTTAAAGGTGGTTGATGCCAATAAAATGCTATCAGGGGAAAAAGACCCGCCTCTTATTTCAAGACTAATCCCTCTAAGCGATTTGTTGGAATGTGCTGCAACAGTTTGTATATTTACTTTGAGATTTGAAATTTATTTTAGACCAGTATTGATTTGCTTCCTCAACAGAAATGTAAACACAGAGTGGCGTAGCTCCATGAATATCGCACCAAACAGAAACTGTGCCTGTTAAAATTAAAGATACTTTCTTTGGGAGCACATTTCCACATCTGTCAATCATCAAATATGTGTGTACAAAACAATAACTGCAGACACTAAAAACATTTCTGGCATGTTTTACGTCTATATGACAGTTAATTGTATTAGCTTTTTGAAAGAAAACATTTTACCCTGATTTTTCATAGGTTGCAGACATTATTCTTGGCAGGAGAGCGGTGTGATGTTGAGACACTGGAGTGGGCAAAGAAGAACTTTGGCGTTCCGGTTCTGGATCACTGGTGGCAGACGGGTGAGAAAACATTCATTTTCCTCATATAAAAATTCAAGAATGTCTGTCATTTTGGAGTTTCGCCTTCTCTGGGCGTTACTTGTGACTGAAGATGGTCGGTCATCAATTATGAAAGGAAGAAAAGAAGGAAGGAAAAGACGTTAATGGACTAGAATTTAAATTGAGGCTTTAATGTGTGAAGTTTGAGCTGTTGTGTTCTCATTTCTCTAAGATTACATTTCATGGATCTTTCACCAATGCCATGGTGGCGATTGGCACTTATCTGGATTTCTGCTCAAAAATTACATTTTGCATAGCCAATATTTTAGTGCTGGATTTTATCATTGCAGTTTTAATAAAAGCCACACCTTCACGCCCCACATCTCTGATCAGTCGCAGCAAATTGTAAAAGTTTGCAGAAGCGTGCGGTTCTGCATGATGGCCAGACAGTCCTGCAGCTTTAGGGTTTTTTAAAGGCCATCTTTACTATTGATTCGTGAATTTGAAAAGTGGTTTGTCATGGAATGGATTGTTGAATGCAGGGAGCATACTAATGTCACACCCCTTCACCTCCCACTGTGTGATTGCTTTTATCCCGAGTGCCACAGAGATGTGATAAATGTGTTAGGGACCGCATATGAGCTCAATTGGATGCCTCTTTGTTTTGAAATATCCTGGCGATGCAAATGGAGGATCGATGCTGGATGAGATGACATATCTGTGTTAAATATGGAATCAATGCTCCTGTTGGATTGCTCAAAAGCCATCGACCTTGAGCGTTTGTGCGTGCTATGCTCTTCAGATTAGGGTGCAGATTAGCCCACTTGACCAATTAGTCTGTCCAGGATCGATTGGATTGTGTAGAGTTCAGTCTTTGAATAATACAGAAATGTGATTCATCAAATTGATCTATTGTTGAAGGTACAGCCAGTGTATTATAGCAACAGGCGTAGAGCTAGAGCCGCCTCGTTTCTTTATGCGTGCCTCTGAGGCTAAATCTTCGATGGCAACGTTTGAGAACCAGAGTTTATTATTTCCTTCTTTTAAACTGCTCAGAACCAAAGACGGAGCAATGAAAGGAAGGAACAATGTAGGCATAAATTTATAAAGGTGCAGACAGACGATCGGTAAAGTTTCCATCTTTACAAACGTGAAACTTCAACCAGGTGTTAAAACTGAAGATGTTTTGGGCTCTTTGAAAGTCATGGATAAGGAACAATTTTTTTTATTTATTTTATAAGCCTCTCTGCAGGGCTAGGAACTACCATTCATGCTAATGCTCCATTAGACCAGGCAACATCCTGGGCTTTTTTTATTATTATTATACTTCAAGTCAAACAGGATCAGATATAATTGGACAGTCATGAATTATCAGAGATGAAGGCGTCCCATTTGTTTTGCCAGATGGCGAAAGCTCTGTCTTTAAAATGAGCTGGCAGCGAGCTGTACCTGCAAACAGAGACGACTTTAAAACTGAGGACAGATGTAAAAAATTATCTTCAGATGTTGCTGTATATCTAGTCTTTAGGTTGGAAATGACATGATTAGAAGTTGCAGTCAGGAGAATCAAAGTCACTATGTTCCAGTTTGTTAGAAAGATGAAATAACCCCTTTTGTTTGGTGGTGGTTAGCTAACTTCAGTCTTCTCTTGTCACTAATGTGATGGAATAAACGATTTTATGTGTTTGCTGATCCCAGCAGCTACATAAACAGAAAATCCTCTGTCTCTTCCCATTAATGATGAGACGAATGAAAGAAGCTAATGAACACCAAACAAAGCAGATGAGTTCATCTTTCTAACACCTATCCTGCAGTAATTCAAACATTGAGCTGAACGTAATGACAGAAATAGATTTTGTTTCTAAATCTGTTATCTGGGTTCTTTTCTATGAACCCAAACATGTACTTGCATTTATTAATGTGCATTCTTTGTACATTTATCTTCAAATTGTAAAAGTAAAAAGTGAAAGAAAAACATGTTAAATGTGATTTCATTCAAATTACATCTATTATGAAGGACTGTAAAAAAATCCCTTTAGCTTCATGATAGGCATCATGAACTGCCAGCTCTTTCAGCGTGCCCAGATTCGCCTTCAGACCTCCGATTCCCACAAAGGCTTCGTAAAAGTCGTAGGAGAGTCCAGTTGAGCCGAAGAGAGCGGGATCGTCTGAGCTGATCACCAGAGGGTGACCCTCGGACATCAGAACGGCTGCAGGATGGTTCTTCAGATCCGACACCAGCTTCAGCACCTGCACAGCAGTCACAAACCCAGATGCTTTAACCATAAAAACAAACATGTTGTCCTTCTCATCCAGCAGCTCTGACAGTATATCTGGTTAGATTGGGCAAAGCTCCACAGCTACCTTCCTCTTCCTGGAAAACGTTTTGGCGAGAGGATGGTGTGCCAGAGCATAGCCGTGCCCAATACGAGAGGTATTGAAGAGAAGAGCATCTAGAATGTTCTGATCTACGTCTGTGCCTTCATCATCTGCAGATGTGGAAAGAATTTTTACATATATTAGAGGTGGTGATCTGGTTGTAAATTAGCCGACTCAGTCACTCCCACAGTAACTGAGAGAACAAAATTTTACAACATTTTTAGTCTAGTATCTGGATTAAATCTTTTTGTGAACTTTGAAAAGGACAAGACTAACTTACAGGTAAGTTTTCAGCAAGAGGATATTTTTTTAAGTAAGAAATATTCTAGTTCCACTGGCAGATTATTTCACTTACAAGACATTCCAGCAGGATGTCAAAAATGAGGCCAAATGACACATACCGTATTATGATGTTGAAATTAAGGCCAAATGGCGCATACTATACTATGGTGTCGATAATATAAAAAAAATGACATACTATACTATGACGTCAAAAATGAGGTCAAATGACACACAGTATAATATGTCGAAATTGATAATATGTCAAAATTGAGTGTAAATGAAACCTGGTGTTGAAAATGTCCAAAAAATGACATAGTATACCATGACGTTAAAAATGTTGAAAAAATGACAGTACACGATGTCGTCAAAATGTCCATAAACATTACATACTAGACTATGACGTTAAAAAATGAGGCCAAATGACACATACTATACTATGATATTGAAAATGTCCAAGAAAATGACATACGATACATTTTCATGTGCATGACACATTTTCGACATCATAGTATACTGTCATTTTTTTGACATTTTCGACGTCATATTATATTACTATGTGTCATTTGGCCTCATTTTTGACATCAGACAGACTATGTAATTTTTTTGGACATTTTCGACATCATATACTATGTCCTTTTTACAGCACTTTTGACATGATGGTATAATATGTCATTTTTTCGACATTGTCGGAGTCATAGTATACTGTCATTTTTTCGACACTTTTGATGTCATAGTATTCTGTGTCATTTGGCCTCATTTTCCACATCGTAGCATAGTATATTATTTTTTGGACACTTTCGACAACATAATTTACTATATCATTTTTTCGACGTCGTAATAGGCGACGTCGGAAAAAAAAATCGCATACTACGATGCGATTTTTTCCGCATCGTAGTATAGTATATTATTTTTCTGGACACTTTCAACAACATAGTATGCTATGTTATTTTTAGGATGTCATAGCATACTATGATGTCGAGGAAAAATGTCATAGGACTTTTTTCTGTCATTTTTAGGGGAAAAAAATCCTAAAAATTAGAACATACTGTCATTTTATTGTTGTCATAGTATAGCCTACTGTCATTTGTTCGACATTTTCAATGTCATAGTATACCATGTCATATTTTAGACACTTTCGATATTATTGTTTACTATGTCATTTTTAGGAGTTTTTCAACATCAAAATATACTATGTGTCATTTGGCCTGATTTTTGACATCAGACAGTACTATATACTATGACGTCAAAAACATGACAAACTATACTATGATGTCAAAACTGTCAAAAAAATGACATACTAAGACGTCAAAAATGACTGCCGTTGACTGCAGATATTCCTAGTAGAGATGTTTGCCTTGTGTCATTACTTTGCTTCACAGCACAGTGACTTGAACTTCTCTTTAGATCAAAAGCATGCTGGTCTGCATGCCCAGCCAGGCTATGGCTCCTGCACCTCAGTGGGAAAGGCTAAGGGAATGCTAACTAAACGAGCAGCATGTATAGACCACAGTTCTTAGTGATTAAAGTTACTTTTGAAACCAGACGCTAGCTTTTATTTTATTAATTTTTATATGTTTGATATTAAGTCTGACTAAATATTTTGGAAGTAATTTTATTTAGCACCAGACAAAGAGAAAATCTTAAAAAAAAAAAAAAAAGAAGCATAATTATTGATGATCCAAATGCGCAGCTTTTGACTTTTGACAAACTGTAGCTCTAAGTTATAGTAATTTAAATAGTTTTACTGCACATAAGTTTCATGCTATAGTCTTTATTTTGTTTGATTACCTTTTAACTCCTATTAGATTTTTTATTCATAAATTCTCGATCCAGTTAGGATTATTTTTTATTATTATTAGAATTGATGAATGCGTTGATGCTGCATTATTAAGCAAGGGATTAGCCTAATCTACCTGTAATTTATTTTCCTTTATTTTTTTATTTATTTATTTATTTATTTTTTATTTTCCTTTATCTAACCAGGTAAACCCCATTGAGATCTGGATCTCATTTTCAAGAGGGACCTGGGCATATTTGACTTTAGGTGAGAGCAGTCAGCCTCAGTTTGACAAGTAGAATAAATATAAGTAATTCTGAATGTTGGCAGTGAACTAATGTGAGCTTATAAGCCCTCATTAGTCATATGTAGGCTGCAGGTTGTTGGTAAATCACCTTGCAGAAGCTCTGATGATGCTGAGGCTCATGTAGGTTAAAATAAGCAGAACATGTCTTCCATAAGATGTTTGAAGCATTTACTATTCATACAGCAGTTTGGGAGCTGTTGCAAGTAACTGAGCACACAGATACAGATTTATGGCTCTTTTTGGTTTTGTTGCTTTGTGCTTGATCTGTCTGCTCTATTTATAAACTCTGCACGCTGTGCCTGTTCCTTAATTTTTACATTGAATCTGACTGCAGCTTCGTTTGGCTGGATTAAAACCTAGCCCAACCTGTCAGTGGACAAAAGTTGTAATTTTTCTCCTCGTAGGAAACCTTTAAGATAACATTTCATTCTATGAAATGCTGACATGTTTATAACATGGCCCTTCTATTCTAGTCTTTCACAGTCACCCTTAAAACAAAACCCTGTCACATTTTGTGGTCATTCACACCAGGTGATTTATAGAGTTTAGAGAAAAACCTGTGGCTCCCTCGTGATTTCTGCCTCGATGTGTAAATCCAATATGATTGCTCAACCTCTGCTAAACTCTGTAGCTGGCAGCCTGCAGCCAGAGCTGGAATCCAAAGCGGGCTGCCTGCCATCTCTCGCTTTCTGTGTCAGACACTGTGTGACTTCAGATATGAGGGGCAATAAAGCAGCTATTATCTGTGAAACAGTTTTCAAATATTCATTGTTATTTGAGTAACCTTTAAAAGATTATATGCTTCTTGTGCTGAATTTTAGAGGTGCTGCCCTAATCTCCCTTATTCAGAGTTGCCTTGCATATGTAATTGAGCTCTGACCTTTTTCAAACCTTATTATAGTACCGTTATCAGTTTGACAGCAGTTGAATATTGTTTTTTGTTTATTGCAGCTGGAGGTTTACTGGTTTCAGTGGTTGAAGCCTTTTTAGTTGAGATGTTCTTTAGATAAGATGCAGCTTGAGTGAACAAAACAGTTGTTCATTGCAGAACTCTATTATTGGTTTATTTATTACATATTAGGGGTGGATTATATGGACTTTTACGGTAGGCTGATTCATGGTGCCACAAACATAGAACGTTTATACGCTTCTGTTTATTTCAAAACTTTAAGTGGACAGGATTCTAGGTGATGGACGTAAATCCTTTCTCAAGCCCACTTCCCACACAGCGTCTCCTCTAGAGGAGGGTCTCCTGTCTTCTTTCACCTCCAGGTGGAAATTTCTTTTGTCATCACTCATGTCACGCTAAATTAACAGTACAATCCCACTGTGCAGAGATGACTAATTTGACCAATTTTGCCATTTAGTCTGCTGTATCTGGCGAGAGCAGTAAAGATAGTTTTTTTCTTATGCAAAGCAGAACAGATTGGCGAGTTTCTCTCCGTGTTCAGGGAACTCAGTCGTGTTTCATCCTGATTCTTCAGCTGAGATGGATCTCATCTTTTCCCCGTTGTCTCCCATCGCCTCATTTTATACGAGTCCAGTTGTGTTCATGTTCTTCCCCTCTCACACCGTCGAAGCTCCTCACCTGTTTATTTCTGACCCACCTGATGCCAGTAGCAGCTTAGCTCACCTCCCTGCTCTGTGCATATGAGAACGTGTCTGACGTTTTGAATGTTGATGATAATCTGTGAGCTATTTTAAGACCCAAGTGGCATTGGAAGGGGGTGGAGAGGGCTGGGGATGAAGGTTGCTGATGTCACGACTGTTGCCTGGCAACAAATGTGTATTTCCAGTCGGCAGGTTTAGGCTGCTTGCATGAAAGGGGGCGACGGATGCACTTGTGATGTTTTAGGTGTGTGTTCTTTTGACTTTTCCTCTGCTTCTGTGCTTATTTTCATGTTTTGTCTTAAGTCAGCTTGACCTTCTGAGAGAGGTCATCTTGATCAGTATTTCCCTCTTTAGCCGTGCCAGTAACTGAGCTGGCACAGGCGTGTACATATTGGCTCATCTCAGAAGGTCTACCAAGGGCAGGTTTTCAGCCTCTATGAAAGGGATGGTGGAGTAGAAGGGAAAACTGATTTTAGAAGAACTGAGTATTCACAAGATCAAAAGGAATGACAGTAGAGGAGCAGTAAATTAGGTGTAGCAGAAAATATGCACAAAATATTGATCAAACTGAACCTGTTTGACTTTTGAATCAAATATAGTTTTTTATTTTTTAGTACATCAGAGAGCTGGTAGAAGAGGTTGCTCACATTGCTTTTTAAAGATTTTGGTAAAACATGGGAAAATCTTGAATTTTGAGACGGTATGAGCTTACTGAATTACATGTGTGAATTGGTTTGGATTTGTATTCAAAATGTATTACAGACAATAACTACACAAACAGAATCTCAACTTGTTCCTGTTTACGTCCAAGATGGCGTTAGAAACGCAGCACGGCTTCAAGACGAGGTCAAAACTACAAACGTTTTGCCACTTAGTGTTTTAATCAGTTTTTGTTCAGTAGTTCTAAATTTCTGGTGTTTCTGCCTTGTTTTCCTTAGATATGGAAACACTAGAGCAATCCCTCTCTGCTGTAAAAATCTGAATAAGGAACTTCAGCTTTAAACTTCCCTTCAGCACCATTTGGTTTGTCTGTTCACCTACATGTGGGTTATGAAGTTATGGCTGAATTCATAAAATATCCCCTTTGGGGCATTTACAGTTATTAACCAAGAGTCTGGTTTTAAAATATTTTATGAGAAGCTGTAATTTCTCCTGAAGCTGAGCTCAGTCGGTCAATTAAATTAGATCATATGAGAGGAACATTTTTACAGCTTTGTAACGATTCACTTTAGAAATATTGACGGTTACCCTGCATGTTTTAATGAATTAATATTCATGTAAATGAAAAAGAGATCTGAATGAGTAAATAGTTTTCTCATCATTTGGTTGATAAAGTAAATTAAGAGCAAAATAATGCGTGTTGTCTCTTATGGGTGACGTCGCTCACACCACATCTGTCTTTTTACGCTGACCTTAGGTCAGTTCTCTCTCTAAGCTCCTCAGTAAGTTACCCCAGCAACCACACATCACACAGACAGCCTGAAGCACTGCCCTGCATATGGATGTTGTGCAGGCAGAACCTCTGAGCCTTCCCCGGTGGCGTTTTCTGTTTTGTTTGGTTCTCCTGCTGATGACATTTGGTTTCCCTGCAGACATTCCAAGAATAGATTCAAATTATAATGCATGTTCAGCATTAAAGTTCAGACGTTAAGAAATATGAGATAATTTATCATTAATTACGTTTTTAAAAAGTGTTTCTTCTAGGATCGCTGGGTTATTAAGTTGTTCCATCTTGTTGTTGCTGAAGGAAGCATCCCCGCAGCATGATGCTGCCACCACTGTGTGTCAGTTTTCCACAAAAGCCAAACATTTCAGTCTTGGGTGTCATCTGATTGGAGGATTCTCCTTTACCACATCCATGCTGTGTTCACTACCTTGTTGCAAATTAGAAACATTCCATTTTTTTTTGATGATTTATGTGTGACCTCTACACAAGTCTTCCCATACATCCCAGTAATTTTAAACACTTAATCATACTTTAGTAATCCCACATTTTATTTCCACTGTTTTGCATTTTGTTTTCATTCCATGTAAATCATAATAATCTTTAAGAATCTTGGACTAACGTTGCTGTGGGAGCAGAAGTATCAAGTCTGAAGCTCAGGACAGCTGGCTGCTGCAAGACTGACGCAATCAGAAACATTACCATCAATGCATTACTTTTTATAGATTTTTCAGCATTCATACTCTGGAACCACACTAGACCTTCAGCCAGCGTTGCCTCTCTTACATGTAAGCTGTATAGATAGAGTTGGTTAGGTTGAGCTTTTTGTATATTCTGAGTGAAAAGTTTGGATGTAAGGAAAAAGGGGGGACATCAGATCAGAAAAAATGTTCCTCCCTTCAGAGAACTTTTTCTGCAGCTGTTCTCTTCAAAAGCTCCTCACACTGAGCATGACTGTTCAAAGCGACTCCTCTGCGTCAAAACATGCCACTGTGTTGCCTTTCTCTGTTATTCCCCGGTGTCATCCAACATTCTCTGCTCCTCTCCGCTCATTCATCACACACAAAAGGCTTCACACTGGCCAAAGCAATCTTCAACAAGGCTGAAGGAAGATTGATTTGTTTGTGTACAAGAGGAAAGGGTGTGAAGCTGGAGGAAGACGGGAAGACTGGAGTTTGACTCGAGACACAGAATGTGTGAGAAAATGACTCAACTTAAATTCACATTACCAAGCAAATTAAAGTTTGCATAATGATTATTAAATAATTATATGTTCCTTTACTCTTTTATCAACAGTCTTAAAGTACTAATCTTTTTGGTGCTAGTCTTATATCAACGCCTTTGTAATACAAATGCATTTTTAAAAGTCTTTACTTTGTGTGTGATTTTATCCCTAGAAGCTGCAGTCAGTTTAGTCTGGCTGCTTTCATCTTATAATGTAAAGTCCATATTTCTTTTAGGTTTGAAGTTTATTAGCTTATCTCGAATCTCGTCTGTTTAACACCTTCTGCTCATGTCGCCTCCTTTCAGTTGTTGGGTCAAACGCCAGTCAACATGCAATTCAAGAGAGATTTTAAAAGATGCCTACATTAATCAGCCAAAACTCCAGTAATTGAGCCAATGTTTGAGATTGAACTAGGGCATCTCTGCTCTAACAAAATGTCTCCATAAGGGATGAGAAAAGAGTGAATCTAAATGTTCCTATTAATTATGACGTGGGACTTTAAGAACTGCTGTCTGGTTGAAATATTTCAAACGAATGTTACAAACGGATCAATTAAAAGATCATAGATTCTCTCTTCCCACTTCCAGCAACATTTAAATGCTCCATGATGGTTGTGGTCCATTTGTCAAGGACAAATGTCATCCATATTTATTTAATTTAGGTGTTTGAGCCAATCAAGAGGTGGAGTTGCAAAACTCAAATGCATCTCAGTCTAAAGCCACAAACTGATGGTTCTTTCAACTACAGCAACACAGTAAAGGAGCAGCCCCAGATCATCACACCACCACCACCATGTTGGATTGTCAGAAAGCTTCTCTCCTGAAACGCTGTTAGTTTCACACTGGATGTAACAGGACACAAGCCGTCCTAAAACTTCTGCTTTTGTCTCGTCAGTTCACTGGATATTTCACTTCCTTTCACTTGGGGATCACCGCTACGTCTTTGTCAAAATTTGAGTTGTTTTTGGTCAGCGTTTACTCAGGTTATCGTTGATATAAGTTATGTTGCACGCAACATTTAGGAGTAACAGAAAAAGCAAAATCAGATGAAAGATATTAAAGGGGAAATACGTTCTTCACAACATGCTAAACCCTGGTGTAATCCTTTTATTGCCGATGCTTCAGTATTTAATTGTAGGTTTGTGGCTCATATTTTATTCATTATTGTGCTATTGACTGAAATGACATTTGCATGGTGATCTTGCAGCTTAAAATGTTTTCCCATTAGCTTTTGCCCTTCCAGAGAACAATCCAGCATGACTACTTTATATTTATTCTAGTGGAATACATGATGCAGAAGGATTATTTGCTGTTGCTTAAGCAAATCAATAATAAATTGTAGCACTGAATTTACACCACATATGCTTTCTGTAGCAGACGGATTTATTGAAGCAGCCTCTTACAAATGTTTATGCTGTAAACTTTATGCAGAGACATTGAAAGGAAGGAAGGGAAGAAGGAATGTCTCTTCACAGATCTGGGGTTTTGCATTTAACACCAAAGACAGATGCTGATGCTGGCGCACTCAGCTGCTGTGTCTGATGTAATCTCCCATGCTGAGCTGGATTGATTCTGTTATTCCTCTGCTGGGTGGGCGCAGGCCCGCCAGCCGGCTCTCTGCTGTAACTGGAGCACAGTTCTGTGGCGGAGTCGGCGAGAGCCCACAGGAGCTGTCATAGTTCTGTTATGTGGGTTAACGCTGCTCACAGAAGCAACACAAACACATTTTCCTTTTAACAGCTTGACATTAAAACTAATAAGCTGTTTTCGAAATTCAAATTGAAGGTGTTGGATCTCCAGTTTATGTTTGAGTTCTGATTCTCAATTAAGCACTTTTTTGTTGTTGTTGTTTTCCTTTTAGAAACTGGCTCAGCCATCACGTCCTCCTGTATCGGCCTGGGTAACTCGCTCACGCCACCTGCAGGCCAGGCTGGAAAACCAGTTCCAGGTTACAATGGTGAGAGAATTACTGAGAATGAACTTCTTAAAGATGTATCCATGCTCAGTCTATACATCCCAATGTTCTTACAACTATTTGTCAATTCATCCCTCTAATTCTGCCTCTCTGTCCATCTATTTAAGTGAATATCAGTTTATTCATTTTATTATTTGTCCCTTTATCCATCAATCATTGAATCTATTTCTTTCTCTCCTTTTCTGTACATCTATCATCCTTCTTTCTCTCCATCTGCCATCCATTCATCCATGAATCATCCTTTGATCCCTCCATCTGTCCTTTTCTGTATCTGTCAGTGTAGTACAGCTTCCATCTGTTAGTCTCTTTGCTCATCCAACCATCCATCCATTCCTTTTACTGTACATCCATCAGTCACTCTGTATCTCACCCTGTCCATCCTTCTATCAGTCTTTGTCCATGAATCAGTCCATCTTTTTACCCTTCCATCTTTCATCCTTTCTCACCATTTATCTGCACATCCATCAACAGTCTGTGTTTCAGATTTTAAACCTGATTATTGTTGACATTTCTGCCATTATTATTATTATTTTTAGTTTACACTCTCTCTAACTTATAGATTAATAAGAGCAAAGCTTTCAAAAGGATTGGGAGCTCTGGAAACTTTAGTGTGAGGTTTTGGCTTTAGACATGTTGGAACCCTGTAGTCACTATCTTGATGATGATAACTTGTAATCATTTTTGTCACCTTCAACATGTTCAGTTTGTCAGTGTTCATACAGCCTTCCTGTTTCCTGTTTTTTAGTCTCTGTGGTTGACGATAACATGCAGGAGTTGAAGCCAAAAACTCTGGGAAATATTGTGGTCAGGTAAGCCCAGCTGACCTGTGAGCTGCTTATTTTGTGTGTTTTAATTTTACACACATCCAGTATACATGTTCACGCAGGAGTATTTTACACTTATGAACTCAGACGGGCAGAAACTCCATATTCTGGTGTTTCTGGGAGCAAAGTGCTGCTAATGGAAATGTTTTTATGAAACAGTTGCTAAGTGGACTTCACTGAACGTAGCCGAGCTTTGTTTGTGCCGCTCCCAGTGCCAGCCTGCTCTCTATCAGTTATCACCCTCCACTCCACTCCCCTGCAGTTTTTAAAAACGCCCGTAATGACCGAGTGCTGCTGAGGGGGGATTTCCAATATGCAGCGCATGGAGTGACAGAGTGTGAGCTCTTAAGACAGATTGGAACAGCTGTGTTATTGTTCCTGCTGGTCTTAGGAGAAAATCTGGACGTTTCTTCTGTTTCATTCTCAGACTGGATCTGCAGCTTTGCAAAAACTGCCTGAGTGCGTACACACACACACACATCTGAGTGTGTTACAGCTCTTTGTCTTTTATTAGAAAGATACAAGAAGTGTATTCTAAATGCCACCTGTTCCAAAATTGATTAGTTTTCACTTTGTTCATGTACAGCTGCTTTGGGATATTTATCCAAATTTAGTTTATGTACAACTGGGCTTCCAAATAGCTTTAATTTAAAATAAGAAAAATAGCGTTAATTCCAGAAACTCTTCTCTGGAGTTAACGCTACCTCTGCTCAGTTGGATTTAGGGTTCAGGACATGGAGGAAACTGGCTAAGAGGAGGGATTACTGCTCGTCTCTTGGTAAACAATGACTCCCTGACCTTTCCTTCCTGCGCTTTTTGTTTGCTTGGGTGTCTGTTACTGGGTCAGGTAGGGTCTAGCACAGCTTGGCTGCACTGAATTAAAAATGCCACAAGTCTTGGTATTTGAACTGATCTCAAGCTTCTTCTAAGATGGGATGTTTTGAATAGATGTTATTCTGCACTCCTCCCCTCAGACTGCCTCTACCACCTGGAGCTGCACTGTGCCTGTGGCAAAACCACCGTCTCTTCAAGGAGCTCTACTTCTCCAAGTTTCCAGTAAGTAGTCTGTTGCTTCTAAAACAAAGTGTTTAAAACTTATCTTCACATCTTAATGTTCTTTATGCTGTGGTCGGTTTTGCTTTTCAGAGGAGAAGAAATATATTTTTAGTAGAGAAAGGTAGACCTCTAGTGTTTAAACTTGATATTGCAGAATTACCTGATCTATTTGCAGCATTTAGAGTATGCAAGATATTTCAGTGAAATTTTGCTACTTTTTGATCTAAAATATAAAGCAATTAGGTTTCCTCTTGTGTAACCCTTCGTTTCCAGGGCTACTATGACACCATGGACGCTGGATTTTTGGATGAGGAGGGCTTCCTTTACATCATGTCCCGGTCTGATGATGTCATCAACGTGGCGGGTCACAGGCTGTCCGCTGGAGCATTAGAGGAAGTGGGAGAACCATTGCAGAGAGGATTCTGATGAATATGCTTTATTTAAATCATTTTCCTCCAATCACAAGGACGTGTTTGTGTGTCCAGTCGGTGCTGCTGCACTCTGCAGTGGGGGACTGCGCTGTGGTGGGTCTGGAAGACTCTCTGAAGGGCCATGTTCCTTTGGCGCTGTGTGTACTTAAAAAAGGTAAGAGCAATGACGTGCCTTACAAAAGTATGTCTTTGCTTGTTATCATATTACAAACAAACTTCAATGCATCTTTTTGGTTCAGGGAGACTGAATACAAATGCCAGGTGCTTTTTTCTGATTCATTTTATAAAATAATTTGGGTTTTTGCATCAGATGTGCAGAAAACTGAGGAAGAAATCACAAAGGAGGTGGTGAAGCTGGTGAGAGACACCATTGGACCTGTAGCCGCCTTCAGGAATGTGCTCTTCGTCCAGGGGTTACCCAAGACGCGTTCCGGAAAAACCCCCCGCTCTTCTCTGGCCAACCTGGTCAACGGCAAACCCTACAAGGTGGGATGTGATGACCTCAGCACTTTACGATAATCATTAATTTAGCAAATGTTAGGAGGAACATTTTTCCTCGTACAGAACCTTCTGTAAATCATAAATAGCAGTTTTACTGAATGCTGTTTTAGATTTGAACTTTTAAATATTTCTCTTCACAGATTACGCCAACCATTGAGGACCCAGATGTGTTTAAAGACATTGAGAGGCAAGTAGAAAAAGTCTGGAGACGACATGCAGATTGAACACATCAGAGCCACGTTACTCCATCTGCATGGTGCAGTTAAAGCAATCAGAATATTTGAGAAATTATTTCAGAAAGAACCCAAACTAATATAACTGATGAGCCTTAATATACTTAACAGTGTGTGCTTTTAGGCATTTGGCTCTTTTAATAATACTTGAACAATCATCTTTCTTATCCCTCAGAGCTTCATTAGTAAATCAGATAAATGTCATGGACACAACCACCTCTGAAATGAGGCTAAATTTAAACCTAAACTCAAAAGTATTTCAAACAACTATACACACTTTCAGGATTAACATTTGGTCTAGATTTAATTGGATGTACTCATTTTATGTTATTGAACAGTTAACATAAGGAACCAGTGAGCTTTACTACATGTCAGACATGTTGAATGTCACTGTACAAAAGTCAGTCTAATATTTCCTGGTATGCAAAGAAAAAAAACAGTTATATTAGTTGGGATTCTTTAAGTAACTGTAGTCTAATCTTAATTCAGTGGCGTTTTGAACCAATACTGCTTCATTTTTGTATGTAAATTACTGATGAGGTAAAACCGTACTGCACTAAACTTTGTAAAAGTATAAATATTTTTAATGAAAACTAATGCAAACAGCTCACTATTTTTTTTTTATTGACAATGAAAACTTGTTTGCTCACCACTTATTTTTGACCAAAATACAAGAAGTAATAAATTAAAAAAAGAATTGGAAACAAAATGAATCCTCATTCGTGCAAATGTGAAAACAAATTTAAGACGTTTGCTGTCCGTCCGAAATAACGCAAAGACAAACAAGGCTGTACAATAGGTTACCCTGACAACTGACTGAAACGCAGAACATTTACACCCAAATGGAAGTCACAGCAAGCAACAGGTTTTTTTCTTTTAATCGTTAAGTCACCTCACTTCAACATGGTCATAAACACTCTACACACACTACGAGCTAAAGCAGTCTGTCTTTCAGTTAAGTCATCTGTTCTGTTAACAGGAGGGGCGGGGTAGAAAGGCCAGCTCGGCTGTAAGTGTGTTGATGTGCTGCCTGACGAAACATACAGTAACAAGTGACGTCTGGGATGCTTTTATGCTCTCCGAGTGGAAGTTGTGCACCTTCAGAGAGCGTCTTGTTTTGTCCTTGGCTTCTAAATAGTCTGAGTTGATGCAGATGTATGAAGGTGCTTCTGTTGTTCCAGTGTGCCGACAAATCCTCCCGAAAAGCTCCATCCCATGTTGTTAGAGTAGCCCACCACTAGAGGGCAGCTTGGCACAACAACGAGTTTCTTCCCTTCTATGTTCCAGCACAGGTTCGTCGTAACTTTTCTTTAGCACAATGAAAAAATAAAACCATATGTACAAAATGATCTAGAGGAACAAGGGACTAATGGAGAGTTTAAAGAGCAGCATATATTCATCTATGGTCCACTAAATGAGGTGGCAGGGACATTTTTTTTGCACAAACCCTTAATATCTTTTTATACATAGATGTTTTGTGTGTATATAATAAAAATGGCATATTTATAAGAATTTACAGATAACCTACACATCTCCTGTAGAAGAAATACACAGTACATTATGCTCTGACAAGTTACTTTACATGTAAAAGGTAGAAATGGTGACAACGAGGCATCCTGCAGGAGAGTTTAGCACCGGCGTCGGGCGCCCGCGTTACAAGTCATGGAGGACAGGGTCAGAGAGGAGAGCAGGGCTTCTTGGCAGTGCGTGTCATCGGATTGTTTCTCGGCAGATCGGCCTGTTGGTTCAGAACTGTAGCTGGAAAGGAAAGGTTAGTGGTGTCAGATCATATCTGAACACGTCAAACAGTAAGCAAAGAATACCTTCAGAACCCACATAAACCCAACTGTGCTTCATTTCAGTTAGAATATCCTGTGATGCAACACTAGCTGCTCTCAATTTCTTTAAATCCCTTCAGCTGTTTACACATCGACAGAACATAGAAGTTAGGAGGAGCATGCGTTCTGAGCAGAAGTCAGTTCCTAGAACAGGCTCATTTGCACACGAAGAATCACTACTGGGTTGTAAGCAGCAGTTATTTTAATTCTGTATTTGTTGGTGTACTATCAGTACTAAGAAGTTTGCATGGTCAGGTTTTAAAATCTGTTTGTCTGCGTGACTCTTCGAATGTTTTGAAAATGAACGGATACAGAACTTGCTGAAATGCTAAAGAGGTAATTCAGCTTTTAAGTGTCTTGAACTTTTACGACATTCAAGCCAAGCGGCAGCTCCATGTCTGTCCCCAGAGCAGAAAGTCAACATGCTACCATTAGCCTAGCACTTAAACAGAGAGGTTTAAGCTTCCCTACTGATTCCCATGGGACTTTCTCAGCTAAGTAGTGCTCCAGTTTAGACAACGGTGGCATTGTCACTCGATGGTTTAATTTGGCAAGTGGGTTGGCTTACAGGCAGGCAGCGAGTTTTTCTTGGCACTTGCTTAATTTAAGGCAGAAAAGCTTATAATGCAATGCAGATATTACTGGAACATCTTTAAATACAGTTTTCTCTTTATTGTAAAAAGCTACAACCTTTTGAAAACTAAAATGCGTCAATATGCAATGTTTATTAAACATATTTCTTTCTATAAGGCTACATTTAGTTTTTGCCTTAACATCAACCTTGAACTATCTTCTGTGTGTAATTGCAAGTGCTTGCATCACCTTAATTAGAATAGTGGCAGCAGTTCAACATAAGGAACTGGATTTAAACCCAATGCACTCACTGAACTCTGTATTCCTTCTACACAGGCAGGAAAGAACTGGCACAATAATGCATTAACTTTCACAGCGCTACAGTGGAGGATCCAGATGCACCTCAAATCTTAATCCATAGAAGTCAAGGTCCTAAAATCTCAAGTGACAGAATCCTAGAAATATGCATCAGGTCTGGGTTTCACTTTTTGAAGAATTATTAAAACTATTATCTGTCAGGAATGTGTTTGCAAGGGTGGGTTTATAAATAGCTCTTTCTGGACAGACATTAAAGGATGCGCTACAGGTTTGTTTCTCTACCTGCTGTTACCTGGCAAAAACATGTCCTCTATTTGCCAAGCTAATGAAATATCCTTATGGAAGCATTCTTTAAAGAGCTACCAGTAAAACCTGTGTATTTAACTGAGCGAGACACTGTGTTGTGTTACATACAGCGTACAGTTTAAGGTCCCCCGCTTCCTCCTCTCAGCAGGAGTAGGTTCTCACCGTTGAGCTGTCCAGCCGCTGCACCGCAGACGGTCCGACTGCAGGTGGACACAAACAAATGCGCTACTTCAGATCTCAAACTCTAGATAGACAAGTTACATTTTTATTTCCAGTCAACCTGAAAGGCATGAATCACACCAGGGAAGGTTTTGTTTTGAGTGGAAACCACAAATGAGTCGTTTTTAGTATTTTGTGAGCGTCACAGACCAGCAAGCACAGAGATTAGAGATGAAGGAACACAGGAAAGCTGTTTCAGTGTCATAGGAAAAAAATAGTTAGAGGACACTGGCCAGAAATTGATCTATTCCTAGTCAAGTAGAAAAGAAGGCCATTAAAGGGACTGCTTCTAATGCAATCTGTATCCACTTAAAGGACAGTACTGGACCCGCGACTATACACAAACTACTTAACAAGGCTGTTTTTAAGCAACTCATGAAGAAATTTAAACTGGGCACCAGCAAGAAATGTTTTAGTGGGGCGTGAATGTCTGGAGGAAATTTAAATTTCTGGACAAATCAGAACCATTTAGAATAGAGTTACCATATACTATCTATTGCGCCGGAGCTGTTTTTAAAACATTAACCTTTAAACTTTGATCACTAAAACAATGTTAAATATCACATTTGATTAAACCAGTGAATGCCAAATCATATTAGACGGTTAAGCTCATAAATTTGTGTTCAAATTTATGCGATTAGACAAAAAAAAAATCTCAATTTCTTTATTTGGAACTTGTTTCAGTTTTGTAAAGTTCATTTCACACAAATAGCTCTCCTGGAAATCAGGGTTGACCAAAACAAAATATTTTCTTTTTCTCTTATTTAAATCTGTTCAGATTGGAAAAGAGACATTTGAAACATTTCTGTAGATTGCTCAAGCTGCAGCAGGCCAGTACTGTCCTTTAATGAAGACCCATTTTAGCCAATGTCTTCTTACCAAGAAGAATTGAAGAGTGACATTTATATTAGAAACCCTCCAGCTAAACATAACTTGTGTATACCTTTTGTTGTTCTTCCAGTGAAAGTTTTAAACCTGTGTAAAACACTCTATAAAGCCTGAATCCTAAGGGTTGTACTTAAAGGTTAAGTAGAACAAAATCACTATTTTAAGGAGAGAAACAGCAGGACAGTGGTTGGCAGAAGTTGGGTGAATATGAGAAGGATCATGTAGAATTAGTACGGACGCAGGGCTGACAAGCCCAGAACGTTTTGGGGACATAGCTGACCTTGAAACAAGTCCAAATACATGTCGTCAGGACTGTCATCCAGCACCTCAAAGAGTACTGCAGAGCAGCCGTCGAAGAGAACAAGAGACAGTCAGAATGCTCCTGACAAAGCAGCAGCTCAAACTCCTCCTCAGGTGGGTTGCTGTGATAAAGCTGCTTCTTTAAACTCCGCTGCTTCACTCAAATATCCAGATTTACAGCATTCTATGGACTAAGTCAAGCGGACAGAAGAAAATCGAGGACTCTTACCATCAGGGGGCAGTCTTCTGGAATGACCGGACGTCGCAGTGAGACGGAACCCAGCCGGAAGCGTTTCTGCTGACCCAGGCATCATACTGATGCCGTGGACGTCCCGCGGAGGAAACTGTCTCCGCCACGATGGACCCCGGAAGTCTTTGTCGTCGCACTGATCAACAGAGAAAGTAAAAACATCTTCTTAGAATATACAAGGCATCAAATTTTCTTTGTGATCTGAGGTTTATGTGAAAACAAAATAACCTAAGAATGTAAGAACTCCAAATACTCTTAATAAACTGTAGTTATTCATCCCTTGTAGTTTTTGCTTTCACTTCCCAAGTATGGACTAGTTTGGATCATCACTTAAAATCCCAACAAAACAGATTGAAGCAATGTTAAAAAGTTTAGTGATTACTTTTGCGAAGCACTGGAGGGCGCTAAAGGAACCAGCACATTTGCTACTTATTAGACGGTACAGATGAATCTTATTAATTAAACTGTTTTTAACAGGTCTCATTAGCTAGAAAACACAGCAGAACATGTTACAGCCCTAAAGAGCTCATTAACATACAAGCAGTAGTGGAAGCTGCTTGTAACTTTTTTTCTTCTTCTTCCCAGAATTGTACTAAAACATAAGTTAGAACTGACTTTGTGCTGGTCTGCCAAACAAAATACATTTGTTTGTGGTTGTAAAGTGAAAAGTTCACGTTGTGTGAATAGTTTTGCACTGCTTTCTGTTTCTGTTTGACACTTCCAGCTCACCTCATCCAGTCTCCTGTCAGTGCCCAGAGCCAGCAGATTATTGTACTCTCGCTCCATAATCTGACGTGCCTGAAGGAAGATGAGTAAAAAAAGAAATTACATCACGTGCTAATTTTCAGCAGCGTGGCAACAGAGGCAGACGACACATTACGACAGCCACGCCACATGTAAAAATTACCCATTTAGATGACAGGAGTGAAAATTGACAGGGCAATGTGCCAGAATGACAGTTGGCAGATCGGCATGTTCTGATTTTGATCCGCCAGCTTCTGAAGGCCAACTCCAGGACTTGTGTGCTTTAAGTTTCAATGTGCCGACAAAGATAACGGTTCATATTTTTTAACCTAAAGCTTTAAAAATCAATGCTTTTCCATATTTGTTGGTAGATATTTAATGTAATTAACATTCACTCTCTAGATAGGTGGATAAAATCATCTGCAGTACCTGAGTGTTTTGGGTGGGGATCTGGAGAAGCAGAGCCAGGCTGCTGTAGTCAAAGTTGTCGTCAAGGGCAACCAGAGCTCCATGCACGCCGCTCTCCAGCAGGATGTTAGCATAGTCCCGCAGGCCTATACTCTGCACCCAGCGGATGACCCGCTCGTTACTCCACACCAGTACATCTGCAGAAGCAAACATTAATTTTAGTAAAAAAAAAAAATTCAACATCATGACAGAAATGGTTTGAAGGTTGTTATTCTTGCCTCTTATTTCATGCTGACTTTGTTCCCTGCGTCTCTCCAGCTCCTTTCTGTCATAGTTGAGCTTCTTCAGACACATGATTCCATACTGTAAACTTGTTCTAATTTCAGAAAAAGCACACAGTGAAAGTTGTTGCACTTTTTGCTAAAAACGTTTATAACCTTTCTCACATCAAAACCACAACTTTTGATATAGTCAGCACAAGGCAATGTTTAGCTTAACAAACTGACATGTATTTTAGTCCCCACGAACTGAATAAAACAAATTGACTGTCAGTGCAAAATGTGACAAAAGGGGCTGGAATCCTTTGTAAGAAACCATGCAACTGATAACATAAGCAAAGTAAAATTCATTAAGGAAATTCTACTTTTTTATTAAAATCCATGGAAAAATGTAAGTGAAGTACCTGTGGAAGCTGTCCACCATTTTGAGGTGCACCCTCAGGTCCTTCTTGGTGAGGTGGTCCAACATGCGGGCGTCCACCAGGCACTCCATGAAGTAGCTGCGGTACTGAGGTAGTCCGAGACTGGGCAGCCACTCGTTTCCTATCCACTCATGGTTCATGTCCCCATAAGCCAGGGTCTGAGACGAAACGATAAAAAAGATAAATAAAAGACATAGCTTTCTGTAGTTGTGTTGAATGACTTTTAGATACTGGATGAAAAGCTTTTGGCCTTACCTGCGCCCAGCTCCCCTCTTCAGAATCTGACTTCTGACGTAACAGTACAAAAAAAGAAGAAAAAAAAAAAACCCCAACTAATTAGGCCATTTTCAGGACAGAATAAAAAACATGTTGGAGTTGCTTTAAAAACATTGCTTTATGCTCAGACAACAGGCAAAGTCAAAGAGATTTGACCAGTTCCTTCCCTAAAAATCTGCCTTTCCAAAGGCAGGATTATAAATGTGTCCAGATTCTCCTTTTAAGCTCATCTTGATATTACCTTACATCACAACTCTGAAGAAGTAAAATATGAACAGTTGTACAGTCAAGTTTCGGAAGTTCAGATAAACAATATCCCACATTAACGGAATATTAGTTAGTTAGGCCGCTTAACTTTTATGTGAGGCAGATGATCAGTCAGTTTGACTCGAGCTGCGTTTTTAGTGCCAGCAGACTCATTCACACAGAGCTATTAGCTGAAATATCGACATTCATATCGATGAAGGATATGGATGCATCTGTATACTGTTCATCTGCTGTACATAGTTTTATGACAGACACTCCATTTATATTCAACTGTTAATATTAATCAAAAAACTGGATAGAAAATGATAGATCAAGCTCATTTAGGGTTGGAAACACAATTTGAATAAACTAGTTTTGCAGTCTAGTGGGGTTTTTTAACATAAGGGAAACTGCCTGCTATATTAACTAGTATATATTGCCTTTCTTGAAAATGAACTCAGCACAGTTATGGCAAAAAATATTGTTAAAATTTTCGAGGAAATTATTAATACAAAGAGTTTAGGAGAAATTTTAACTGTCGATCACTTTCAATGGCAGCCTTTAATCTACGCTGAGATGCTAACTGTAGCACACTGATGCAGGAAGAAATGGCTGACACAGGACACACAGGGACTGACCGTTTTGGAAGGTGCTGCCAGGGTCTCCATCTCCTCATGGGTCACCCATACGTTGCCTGACGGCTACAACGGGCGAAGCCCAAGAGACAGAGTGGTAGTAGAGGTCCAGTAGGAGGGGCAAGCAGTGTTAAAGAAGAAGAGCAGCACCACTGTAAGCCAATAGTGTTATAGCATCATGATCAGATGATGAAACCCACCAGGGGTCAAAGAAAATATGCAAAGGACAACAAAAAAAAAAAAAACAGTACAGCACAGAACATCTCAATGCTGGCATGTAATCAAGTAATGTAAATAAAGACAATGCCATGCAAAAGAAACGTTATTGCATGAAAAGAGAAATATGCCATGTTACTCATCCCTCACCATCCACTTCCTCAGTAAGACAATCTGTAACTGCATTCAGTAGGAGCCCAACAAAAACAAGTGCTTCTCTAAAAATAAGTTATTCATAAGATTTTGCTGAATCTACCAGTGGAACTGTGCTGTTGAAAATCGCAATAACTGCACTAAAAAAATCTAACGTGTGTTCAGTCTAAGGCGACTGTTTTGATTGTTCACTTTCGTTTTTGTTCAGAAATTACCTACAAAATAGAATCTAAGACGCCACATATGATGAATAGTTTCAAATTGGGAATGTGTAGTAAAATTTTAGGAAATCTGGAGCAAAAAAAAAAATGGGCAAGGAAAGAGGAACCTGGGGGATGAGTACCATAATACTAACTAAACAATTGGGGAGGAGGGAAGAGTCAAAAGGTGATCAAGCATTTTAGTTATGTGGGATGCATGCAAAAATGCTAACTTTTAGATTTTGTGTATGTGAACCTTTAAAACGGACCCTGTTAGTATTAGGGATGCACAGAAAAATCAACCTGTGCCATCATTTTCTGTTTGATGGGTTCAAACTGATGCCTGCCCATTTGGAAAGTAAAACTAAAACAAAAACCTAAATGGAATATTTTCTATGACATGTTTAGAGTTGTCTTTAGGTCATTCAGGCTGTTAGAGAGTGAGAGAGAACAAGACTTTCAGCGGATAACTGGAACACTAACATATTGCAGTCAGAATGCTCCGTTTTATTTGCTGGCTGTGGAAATGTTGGAAGCATATTAATCCACTAGAGGGAGCTATAAAAGCAACATGTCTGAATTTCACCAATGTTTAAATCCAGACATTAATCAGAACAGCTTTGAAGGTAAAAATTGCAACTTTTTCTAAAACTTCGAGGAACTTTGAAAGGCTTAAAACATACTTAGATTTTAAAACGTGCAATAAAAGTGTTAAAGCTCACAAAAAACACAGAATATATATATAAAAAAATACCCCAGTAGCTACTTTTTGACTTTTTTTTTTCCCCCAAAGAAATCTTAAATTATTTTCCAGAAATGATTAATTATTTCTTCCTTCGAGCCAGTTGCAACTTTCCACGAATGTTTGTGACCGTGACTCACGGTTCTGGTGGTGGGCGGGGCCGAGGGGCTGGTGAGGGAGACCATCTCCTGGATGGCCAGACGAAGTTTGAGCCTGTGCAGTGGGTTGCTGATTCCAATCTCCCTCTGGATCTCGGTGTCGGAAAGCGCCGACATGATGGCGCCGCTCTTCACGTTGGCACGGCACGCCGCCACGTACCAGGCTGGCATTCCCAACCACAACTGCAGAGAAAGCAGGGAGGGCGATGAGGAAATTATTGAATGTCACTCAACTGCTTCATTAACAAGTGATTTATTAACCCCATTTACCATGCTCATATCAATATGAGCTGCTCAAACATATAAGTCAATGTATTACTGCTGTTTAAATTGTAGCAGAGATGACTTTGAATATTGTCTCTTTTCCAGCATTTCATACTCTGTGATGATCATGTCTTTCACATATCTTTATTTATATTCCTGCTGAAACGTGTCCTTTAAATATCAACATGTTGCTTCAGTCCAATGTTTTTCCATCTTATCATAACAATAACTGAGTGGTGAGATTTAAATCATGTTATCTAGAATTACAACTTTCCCACTAAAAATGTGTAGTGCTTGCAATAAATGTTGACCATCAGCAGCTCACAAATATAATCCCATTTGACTCTATCCTTATGTGGAACAGAATGATGGGAGGAGTGAAAATGTCTTCACCAGGCTGTATCTTTGCACTGTACAACAGTTATTTCTATTTTAAGGAATGCCATGAATTAAACTAATATATTTAAATCACTGTTTTGTATTAATATCAAATTATTGGAAGCAAATCACACCCACTGAGTGCAAGAGTCGCACTCTTTCTATAGGGACTCAGGGTTTTGAAAAGAAAAAAACAGAAATCGGAATTTCAACAGTTAGAAGTTGTCAATAAGTTGTTGGCTTTTCTTTTTTTTGCACAGATAAGTTGAAAACGCCTTGCTAAAACTGTGCTACGATACCAGTCGGCTTTGTGGAAACATTGGTATGCAAGTCTTTAATAAGATTTTTTTTTGTTGTATGTGTTGTTGTGCATCATGTCTTTATTCTTTTTTATGTCTATGTGGACCATGAGTCTGTTGAAATAAAGCAATCAAAAGTCTGTAAGGCGACTGATAAATTAAAAGAGGCTTACACAGAAAAATACACTTGGCCCTCATTTCCTTCAGACTTAAAATCTGTTAACTCACAATCGTTAACACTGATACTTGAGAGTCAATCAAAAAATTATTAATTTTCTCCATACCAAGGTCTTTCCTGGAGGAAATTTCTACCCTAATGTTTTTACCCGTACCCTTGGGACCTTGAACACAATCCTAGAAGCTGCCTCACAGTAAATAAAGCTGTAAAGTGTTAAAAAGGTTCACGTCTGATTCTACCTGTAACAGAAAACGGCGTTTACCTCCAGCCAGGCTACAACTGTGGGGCCGTCCCACTGCGCGAACGGTAATCCTTTCCTCCTCGCCTCCTCCAAAAGCTCGTGCCTGAGGGCAGAGGAGACCTCGAGTGAACATGTGAACCTGTACGTCTCGAACATACAGCCGAGCAGTCTGATACGTCTTATTAAATTTGCTTGCATCCTCACACACTTTACCCAAATCTCTCCAGTAACACTGCTGTGCTTTTGCTGTTCTATCTTGTGTGCATGGAGTTTTTTCTTCCTCTGTGTGCAGTGCATGAGAGGTTAGCGCTCCCGCTGGTTTTATCTCCGAGACCAGCCTGTACACCAAGCATGCTGAAAAGGGCAACGCTTTATCATTTATCTTTGTGCTTCCAGAGTGGAGAAGGCACATGAATCTAGCCGCACTCTCAGAGATACACAGGCATTAAAATTCTACTGCTCAGGAGTATTTCCTACACATTGAACTCTCCATGTTTTTGACATGTTACAATTTCAAACTTCAATGTATTTTACTGAGATTTTACATGATGGGTAGATTGTATATGAAGTCATAAACAAAGTCCATAGCTTTGAACATCTTACAAAAAACTGAAGGAGTAAACCTTTCACTACACAATTACGCACCACTATGTGCTGATAGTACAAAATCAGAAAATACACTAATGTTTAGTGATGAACATATTTACAAGACATCATATATTAAGATACCGTAACCCATTTAGATGAGTGTTTTCTTGAAAAGAGGCTAACAGCGCGTGACGAGCATCAAACCAAACATCCACCTGGATGACGCTTCACTGCTCAGTGGATAACACAACACAAATCTAAGCAGGGTTTCCAAACTCCCAGTTCAACCACTCACACTTTATTCTGCTGATACTGATTTTTGTTTTTGTACTTGCACAAAGATATTTCTGATCCAGTGTTTGAATTATGCAGTAGGGTATTGTATGTGCAAGTTTTGCTCTGATTTTCTGGGCTGTGCTCCATGGTTTTGTTTAGCAGGTGGTGAAGTGCATCCTGAGAGAGCTGAGTAAGGTTTCGCTTTGCCTCACTTGGAGCCGACCTAGTCAGCGTGATGTAAATTGCACCTTATTGACTAGAAGCAGTGAATAGATCCCCTTAGTTTGTCATGCACACGGCAATTTGTATTGTACTGAATCCTCCCACACTGAGATGGAGGGTTGTTTAACAGCCAAAAGCGCCTTACAAACACATCCTCATACCTACACACAGAAATAAATCATTATTCTGTTTTGTGAACACATTTCATAACAAAAAAACTCAACAACCCATTCCTTAGGTGTGTTGTCAAAGGGCTTGACAAATTGAAGGAGTGGGCAAATAAATAAACATGACATACAGTATGTAGCACCAAAGCATTAAAGGCTTTAACACAGTGAAAAGGTGCTTTATCACAACATACAGTGGGCTTGCAAAAGTATTAACACCCCTTAAACTTTTTCACATTTTGTCATTTTTAAGCTACAAACTTCAAAATGTGTCAGTCTACCACAAAGTAGTGCATAGTAACTACAATCCAATTATAATCTCTCTTTTTTTACATATAAAAATCCAAAAGGTGCGGCATGCATTTGTATTTAAGTGGATACAGATGGATGTTTTCCATTTTCGCCACAGCGCTCCATGAGACGTTCCTGCTTTAAGCTTCTGCTCCACATTATCTGGTGTCACTTTGTCTTCAAAATGTTGCATTTCCATCTGTGCATATTAATAAATAGTAAGGTATATTTGTTGTTTGAAGTATTAACGTGTGCAGTTATAAACATTCTTAGAGAGGATTTCAAGTATTTCTGGATTCCATTTGTGGGGAGTTGTGGTCCTTTAACCCTGGACCCACAGAATGGGGGGGTTTATTTAAAATGTTCTACATATGGAGGATTTTCACTAAAATGCAACGTATATAAAGAATAACACAACTAACAGTTTAACACTTCAGAAAATACAACTAAATGACAAAAAGTAGTTTCCATTTTAAGCTTTTTTTTATTGAGCAAAATGCTAATTATATATAATTTTTCATCTATCATATTAAATCTGAATAATATGCATTTGAATTTGAGGTTGTAGAATTAAAAATATGCAAAAAAGTTAAAGTTGCATGAATGCTTCTGCAAGGCACTATACACAGCAAACAAAAAGCCTACAGATGGTAGAAGAAATGTGTTCATCCAAATACAACCAAGTACATTCACCGTCTTAATCTATTTAGCAAATGGGGGAGATAGTTGATGTTTTATGTTCAGCCTGCGTCTAATGCATGGTGAAATACATCCACTGAACATAGCTGGGGAGAGGGAAGTCAGGAAAAAGTTATGATAAATCAAAAACTGAAAGAAAAAAAACAACCTAAAACACGCCCATAACCAGATACTGCAGCTGGTTACTTCACACACAGAAAAAGAGAGAGACACATAAAAGGAGAGAAGAGAGTTTGGGTGTGAAAATTAAGCCCCAGTTTTAGCGGCGGCACAACCTCTATCCTGCCGTAGGCGCAGCTGCCATTGAGCTGTAGAAAGGGGGATGGGGGAGGAAGAAACATCTTCAGATGGTAAATGAAAACAGAAAGAAAGCAATGGCTTCGTTAACAGCCACAAAGAAAGGGTAGATAGATAAAGAGATGTCGGCTTTGGCACTGGTTCTTTCAGGACATGGTTGGACAGACAGGAGAGATGGCAGACAGCGCAAAAATGACTCAAACAATGGTCATATCCAGGAGGTCAGTTAGACATCCTCACAACAACTTACCCGCTTTGTTAGAGTCAGAGGATGATGAAAGGGAGAGGAAGGGTCAGAGAGAAAGAGGGGGAGAAAGAGCGACGGGGAGACAAAAGTACACAAATGTTAATGAGATAAAAGGCAATTAAGAAAATGACTTTAAAAACACACATGCACACACACACACTCACGCCAACACGTCACACTATGGAGGACATTCGTTTAACAGGAGCATCTGTAGACCAGTGAAAGAAAATGTCGTCTTCTACACATCTCGTGCAGCAGAGGGAATGAGAAACAACAAGAACACCCCCAAACCCAACTTCCATGGCCTTACATTCAAATGCTCAGTTACATTCAGGTACTTTTTGAAGGAAAAATACACAACTAGTCCACAATGACATCACAGCGTTTAGTTTGATCGATCAAGATGCTGAAATGGAAAGAAAGTGCAGGCAGCTTATAATGGCATGCAGTGTGGAAGAGGCACCAAGATGCAGGGTGGTGGCGAGGCCCGGGTCCCGGACGCCGCTATGGAGAAGTCGGTGCGGTGGAAGGAAAACAGCACATTTGTCATACAACAACCACTTTATATTGACCAACTACATGGGAGGCAAAGTTATTTGTCATGACAACTCAATGTGCACTTCGAGCAAATGACATTCATCATTTGGCACCGGCGCATGGCAAATGCACACACACGCACAATCACACACATACTGCATATTGTGTACACTCTGAAGTGTAATCTATGAGTGCTGGGTTGGGAAAGCCGCCTATAGCTTCCAAATTGACAGAGCACCTCTATGGGATTAATTGGCTTTTCAGGCTGGATCAATAGTCTGACTCTGTGTTTGAATACAGCAACACTGATATCCGCTCCTGGACACTGATCCGGCTTCTGCTGTCTATTGACTCTGTTCTCAGCATCGGATTTACTATTTCATACAGTGAAGTGAGTGCTGGAGGATCAGGTAAACGCTGGAAATAGAGGCCGGCTGTGTTTTAAAGAATAGATTTGACTGCACAGTAGCAGGAAGTGTATTTTAAGAAGAGAGTGTGTGCTATCGTTGGTCACATTTTAACACATTTCTAATTAAAACGGTGGTCAAAGAAACTCATGATCTTACTTCTTTTTCAATCTGCGGTCCTTCTCAGCCTGAGTTCCCAACTTGCCCATCCCCATGTCCTGGCCCGACGCGTCTAGGTCCATCATTGTGGCTGATAAAAAAGGAGAAACAGTAAATTTTAACATTTTAATACATAAACGGCAACAAGGAATTTATCAAACTATGGTTGCTGTCTAGTTTCTTCATGTGAATCCCATAATAAAACTAGACCTCCTAATACATGTGATTTATTTAGTTTTTTTTTTTGTGATGTGTACATGATGAAATATTCTGACACTGCTGTATTTTTAGCAGACATTAACAGAAGCAACACTAAGAGCCCACTTGTGTTGTCTTTTTTAATGTCACGCACAAAAATTAAGATTTTATATAGGCAAACAAAGACATGTTGCCTCATTTCCTGTGTAAGACATTTACCATCTGTGAGAGTGATTTATAGCTTTAATCATTCGTTGTAGCCTCACATGGTGCCCATTACGCAATGTGTTAAAGACAGACGCTGACTTCAATTTTCTGTACAATTAACATTTAAAGAACATGGGTTTATTTAGATCTTTGGGTAAAATTAACTCAAAAGAATCCCAATCATGACCGTTCAGTAAAGTGACAAAGAGGGACCAAAAGACATAAAAGTAAGGCTTTTCATTTTCTAGTTTTGTACATATATTTATTAATTAAAATAGTGATTTACTTCTGTCTATTTCATAATTTCTAAACAAAGGTTCAAACTGTTCTGTATGCACCCAAAAAAAAAAACCTTAGCACCATCAAAAACTGTAGCACTTAAATATTTTTGCTTCATCATTTTTTATATTACTCACATTTTTTCTTCTTCTAGGTTATAAAGCTTGAAACAACTTTAATACTTTTTAAATTGTACCCAAAATTCTGAAAGCACCACTGACCTTGTGGATCTACCATGACCTGTCTGTGTGCTAGATGTGCCAGTCTGCCTTTTTCCTTTTTGCCGAACAAGCGTCCGATGGAGGATTTGATCCCTTTTTTCTTCGGCTGTTTGTGCAGGGAGTCTTGGCTGCTGGTTATGCTACTTAGGGCACTGGCTTCAGCCTCCAGAGAAGCCACAATCCTGAGGGCAAAAATTAAAATGGACAACGCTAGTGAGAAAGAAAGGTTCGCAAGTCTTATTTATAAATATTTGAGCAGAAAACGTACCCTCGTGCATCGTTGTGCGAGGAGGCTGGCAGTGTGTGCGTCATTCGTACAGTGCGCGGCGTCGGAGGAGGCGACGTCTCGCATTTGATGGTGGCCTTGTCCTCTCGGCCATCCTCCTCCACGGCTGCTATCTGAGGGACGAGGACAAAGAGGAGCAACATGAATCAGGAATACCTGACTGCAAGCAAGCCAACAGTTCCTTCATGGTGCCATTACAGCCACCGTTAAAGAGAACTACGAGCCCTGAGTGTAAATAAGTTGATCAAATGTGCTGCTGCCTGTACCTTTCTCCTGTGTTTCCTCAAATCACTGGGCTGCAGAATGGAGAGATAAAAAAAAAGGATGGTAATATTGATGTGTTAGTATGCATGTGAAACAGTAAATGGCATATAAAAAGGTTGGCACTGAATATAAACATCATGCACTAGTAGAAACCTATGAGCCGTTGCCAAACCAGTCATTTGATCAACCACATCAAAGTCTTTAAAAGAAATACATTTACACATCATAACCTTGTGTAGCTGTGGTGGATTTGCATTAAATTCTTATTTTTAGAACTATTTATTCCTTTTGGTCTCATCTGGAGGGCTGATGTGCAGAACATGTCATTGTCTCTTCCTGTTTGAAATTGTCTGATTTTCATCATGATTGTCTTCACCAACTCACTTTTCCACATACAGAATGTTTGTTTAAATCACATTCATCAGTGGAGTTACAGTTTTGAGGGGGATGTGAGACCAACTACATACTATTATCACTGCATGAAGTATCTGCAGCATCTAATTAAACTTCAGTGTTGGGAGAAGAAAAAAGTTTTGCCTTTAAGCTGCTACTTTGCCTCACAAACGTTTTTTAAAAAGTCCTCCAAACGGACTTCATACTCTTTCTTAAAGTTATTGAGGGTCAGAGCAACTAGATTTACTCACATCTTCTGTAATTTCATGAGGAATATCTATAAAGACACAGGAAACTTTTTCTGAATATACTTGGCTATGAGTAAATTGGGTCATTTTTTTGCTGAATCACTTTCAAAACACCAAGATTAGACATCAAACATAAAAAATGAATATCTAGGGATGCCTGTGACAGGAAGCGTTTTGGTGCGACGGTTTGCATCTTACCAGAGTCATCACTCCCATGCGCTCCATGTCCCGTGCCGGACTTCTAGGGTCTAGTTTAGGGGTGGAGTGGCCGCTGGGTGGGGAGGATGAGGCCAGGGAGGAGGCGGTGGCTGAGGCAGTGATGGAGGCTCCATGGTGGTGCATGCGAGCCAGGTTAAGACCTTCCAGGCTGACGCTGGCCACCCGGTTCTCAATCTCCTCCGCTCGCAGCTCTGTTGACTCCTTCTCCTCCTGGATCAGCCTGAACGAAGAATGATTTGGAGCGCATTTATTGTGCTGTAAATGTTTTGTAGCAGAGAACTTAAAGCAGTCATATGAGGATTTTAGTTGGTAATAACAGTCCCTGTTGTGGTAAATTGTGCACATTTAGAGGGCTCAATGCCAAGAGAGTGAGATTGTTCCAGAATTTACTGTTATGTTCTGGTCTTCAGGGTGTGCTTCGAAAAATCTTCTGCACAAAAGCCCCAGAATACCTTCAGACTAAAGGGGAACTAATTAAGGGCTAAACATAAGGTAATCCATTTTAAGTATATCCAGGATCTAATTCTGTAATTAGCTGAGAGGAAAACTCAGAGGATTCATGATCATTACATTCAGTCAGACTTAAATGAAGTGGCTGCAGAAGGAATGTTGATCTGCTTCTGTTGGGGTGAATGCAAATCAGCAACAAGCTTATTGACACTCCTTGAAATAAAGTGAAGTTGTGCTTCAGGCGGTGAATACTGATCAGCACATTTTTGTTACAGCACTAGGAACTAAGAGGCAGATCACTTCCCAAAAAATGTTGTTAGGAAGACATGAAATTTCTGGAATTGTTTTTAGGGATAGAACAAAAGATTATTAGTTACATACAAATATAAAATGTATGATGCAATAAAAACAAAAAAGAGTTTTTATTATCAAGTGCATATTGAAGCAGAGTTGAATACTGAAGCAGCATCTTCCTTCAGACAAGAAATCAAACTGTGGATGTAGGCACAGGTTTTCTCTCTTGCCATTCATACAGCAGGATTTGCCTAAAACTTTATTTATATCTCAGCTCTTTTGTTGATTCTGACATTTTTCTATTCAAAAGAGAATCAATTTCATCCAGATTTTGATGTCTTGAAATTTTATTTTTGAACTGTAACTCCACTTCAAATAGATTTTGTTAAGATTTTCTAAGGATGGATAATTTTTTTTGTATTTTATTTATTTAGGAAAAACAATACAATCACATTTGCTTAGATTTTCTATTGTTTATGTTTATGATTTTAACATGTTATCAAAGTATTTTGTGGACAAAAATCTTGTCTAAATTGGTATCTGTATTGGAGATATTGGCACTGTATTTACTTGGTATTGGATTGATAAAACATGCAGCGCAGACTTTAATTAATAGAACGCAATGCTTATTTAGCTAGAAAGCTGAAATTCCAATCTGTTCTTTGAATGGCGAAGTAGTGAAGCAAATAAAGGAAGTTAGAAACTTATTCTGAAAATAATGGAGCAGAATTTAAGAATAATTCTTGAGCTAAGCTTGCAGAGTGGTGTGTGTGAGCTACCGTATCTCCTTTACCGTATCTCCTTGTTGATGGCATCCAGCTGCTCTTGGAGCATCATGGCCAGAGTTTGTGCATCGGAGTGGCCGCTGGGGGAGAGAAGGTCCATGGAGCTAAACAACGTTTCCCTGTCGTCGTCGTCGATGTCCGACATCTCGGTGTCGCTCTCAAAGTGGTGGCCTCCCAGAACTCCAAGCTGCTGAGAGCGCCATTCGTGCTCGCCAAGCGATTTTGCCTGGACATGGAAACAACAACAACAACAAAAAAAAAACGCATATTCTTGGGAAAGGGTTAAGTGAGTTAACCTTAAAATGATTCACACCACTGGCAGATTGAGGTTTATTTCCTTCAAAGAAAAGGCTTTTGATATTAAATGAGAGAGGCATCTTTATGAGAGAGCATTAGGACCAGTGTAGATAAAAGACAATTGGTGACAGGTTTAAACTTCCACTAAAAACTCAAAAGTTGTCAATTTGCAAGAAAAAAATGAATAAAGGCATAAAAGTATACTGTTAACGTTAAAATATTCTCAGACACTAAGGTCAGAAATTTATAAAAAAAAAAAACAATGTCAAATCTTATCAGAAAAATGTCTTTACTAAGAAATTTCTGATTTCATAATGCCAAAGAATCTTAGTTTTTCAGTTTTTTCTTCCTAATTTATGACAGAATATCCAAGTTTTTTCTTGGGATTATGTAAAATTTTAATGTTAAGGAGCTTTTACTCTTCCATGGAAATATATTTTTTTCTTTCACCTACAAAGACCCTAATGTTCTGTCTTATCTCTCAAATGAACAAGTATAAATAAAAAATGCTTTGCTTGCATTTTAATAGATGACATGTCAAATTATTTGGCCCCATTTAAATAGTCACTAAAAAATGGTATCACAGTTAAACTCAAAACGTTCCTGTAATTGGATCCTCTTGCCAACCCAATTTATGTAAAAGGTTGTTACATGAACCACTTCCTTCAAAGTGCTGTATATTTTGGATATTTGTCTTTACCTAAAGCAAACAGTTGCAGGTGAAATGCAGTGAATGCGCCTCACCTTTGTTTCCCGTAGACCTACTCGCCCCCTTCTCGGCCGGCGGATGACTTTGGCTGAGCGGTAATGGTCCGACTGGGTTTCCGCCAGAGATCCCAACGAGAAACGAAGCTCAGCTGATGTGTCAAGATGAGACCTAAAAATGCACATTTAAATCAAGCATCAACTTCTCTGCATTGTTACCCTAAAACAAAGCCAACTTGTTTTTAAAGTGAATCACATCTGAACTTGTTTTCCGTATTTAGACCAATCACTAAACAAGGAATTGTCTGAGCAGTGAGGTGGAAAACGAAAGATGAGAGAGGGAAAGTGTTCAGTTAAGCAGGCAGCAAACCAATCACAACCTCCCTCAAGCAGAATGAATGTTCATGGTCTGCGCCTTTAAATTGTCTATGGCCTAGATTAGCATTGCTCATGTAAACACGCCAGTGTTCTAATATTTAAAGTTCATGGTGCATAAAAGAAATATCTGTAGAAATACCAGAAAATCAGTGAAAGCAGCATTGCCAACTGCGGTGTAGCAGAGCGACTCAGATGCTTCCAATAAACAGAAATAATATATAATTTAATATCTTCACACTTTTACTGCATCTTGAACCTATTATTGCATGTTACAATAAACACAGCCTATACAAACTGGGACAAAATGCTCCTTCTACATGTTTACTTACAATAGTCAATGGCAGCGACGTATTTATAACTATTTTTTAAAATGTGCCTAAACCAAAGACCTCAGAATTTGGATTTTCAGCCACAACATGCAACACTTTAGATCCCATGTACATGTTTCACTGTAAGAGAAATGACAGGGCAGCATGTGTATGCAACAGGCCCAACACAAAGGGACTCACACTAGCAACCTACCGAGACAGCGTGGGTTCTGTGAGGGAGCCTGCCCTCAGTCTGTATTGGTCGAGCTCCGATCTCAGCTTCTCAATCTCCTCTGCCAGCTGAGACTGGACAAAACAAATTATCATCATGAGCTAGAATGCTTTTATGTGCATTAGGAAGAATAGAAAACTACGTTAAATTCCTAGTCAAACATCTGAACAAAAAAAAAAAAGTCTTACAAGACAACTTTCTATTTCACTGTTATTGTTGCTAATCTTAGTTTTTCAGATTAAAATCAAGACAACTTCTTTAAAAGTGCAACATACTTTTTCATGTATAGACTCTTCATACTGTTTTCTGTATCCATCCGAGTCCTGAATTAACATGTTCTGCAAAGATGAGAGCAAACAGCAACAATCAGTCACTGAGAACTGATATGAATGAGTTGACGCTGTGCTGTCAGCCATCTGCAGACCTTCTCTTCCAGAGCTGCCATTCTCTCCTTCAGGTGAAGCTGGAGGCGTTCGTTCGATTCAGTGAGGAGTCGATCCACTGTGTCCGAAAGTCGCTTGTTGTGCTCTTCGTTCATCTTTTCTCTTTGTCGTGCCTAGAGGGTAAAATACAGCAATGACCAAACTGAGCTGAGTCACTTATACATTTTGTAATATAGTGCTAAAAAAGTAACTGTGATTGTTTTTGTAAGTTTCATTAAAAAAAACTTTAAAATATCTAAAACCTCTTGCATTTTAGTGGCCCTTGTGAAAAATCCAACTAGTCACATTGTTCTGACCTCTTCTAACATATTAGATACTATTAACAGCTGAATATCATGTGGAAAACAAAACAAAAACAAAAAGGTTGCAATTTGCTGGCAAATTTCACTTAGTAGGAGACAAATGAAGAGTCAATTAACTAATCATTTAAATGAACTGGGTTATTTTTTTAAACTCAGTTTAAAAGAAATCTGCAACTAAATATTGGAAATATTCACTTTTAATCTTTTACTGTTTTTATAATTTTCATGCACTCTTCTATGGGTAAAAAAATATGACTTTATACTTTTGTATCAGCAGGAATAGAAGTATTTATTCTTTTGGCTGTAAATTTTGATGTGAAGATTGTATTTTTAATACTTTTTCTAGAAAGAATCATTTTACATTCAAGTTCCATGGAAATGCTTGTTTTGTGCTCTTTTTTAAAATTATTTTTTTATCCCAGAATGTCATCTGCTGATCTCTGTGTGTTTAATTTTCACTCCACGTCAATTATCTCTGAGCAGTAGGTGTCATGGAGACATTTAATCATCAAAATCACATTTAAAAAGGTCAAATCATTAAAATACCCATTTTATGATTTTTAAAACTAAAAGAAAGGACAGCAACAATGACATTAGCCTTTAAAGTTTGGCACTTGCTAGTTTGATTAAAGCTAAATAAACTAATTCAACTTGTGTGATGTTCTAACCAAACTATTTGTTTGACTTATATTCTGGTTAGACCAACAAACCTTATTATATGCAGATGTGGATAAATTTATAGGCATTCCATGAAGATTAATGGTCTAGAGAAAATTTACTAAACAACAAAATAACATTTGACCCAATTTATGGAATTCTTCTCATTTTCTTGAAAATTTTATGTTTTTTTGTAGCAATCCCTAATTTTATATTCTCAAGGTTAAAAAAAAGAAGTGAAGTTTGTTTCACCATAAGGTTCAACAACAACCCACAATGAAACTGGAGATATAAAATATTTTGAAGACTTTTTTTACATATATGCACTATGGGTGAGAAAAAAGTGGATAGCACTCTACTGTATATATGTTCAGTTTTCACTTATTCAAATGGTGTTAAAAGGGACAAAAAGACCCATTTTAAACTGTCTGGCATTTCTGTATGATGCAGCAAATTGTGACAGTGTAACAGAAATGCTGTGAAGATTTTAATCCTAAAATAAATTTGACATGGCTGGATGATTTGTGAGCACTACTCTTTCAGCAGAGCGTGTGAACCACACATTTGGTCAGGCTTCAGCGGTGATAAATCCGAAAAATGTGTCATCGGTTGTTGTCACATCAAACTGGCTGCCTGGTTAATGTTGCCTGGCACGACTCCTCCGCACTGACTCACCCTGAGCAGCTCCTGGTTTTTCTCCTCCAACTGGCACTCCAAGTGCCTCATTCGCTCCTCAATGCTCCCGTGACGCTCCTCCGCCTACAGATGGATTAAAACATGGAGGGGACAGAAAGAAGGGCCACAATAATGTGCCTGTTTGAGAGCAGAAAGGGCAGCAGAAAAAGAAGCAGAGACGGCTACAAAAGCCCTGAACCAGAAAGTGAGAAACAGATATAGTTTAAAAAGCATAACTAGGGAGAACAATCTGACAGGAAGAGTGAAAAGGGACAAGATCACAACCACAATGAAAAGGACTGCATAAAAGAGGAAGAGAGCCTCTCCAGCACAGCAAAGTCAGAGCTCCAGAGAGGTGTGCCATGCAGCTGTACCACTGGTGGCCGAACAGCCAGAGCAGAATCCCAGTAACTGACTGCTACTAAACAATGCTCACTACAGGAGCTGGAATTGCCCGTGGGTCTACCTTCCTAAGAATGGAGTTCATGTCTTCCAGCTTAGCTTCCATAATAAAGTGATAATCATCAGGGGAGGAGGAGGAGCTGGAGTCAGACTATGCGGCCGAGGAAGAGGAGAAGGAATACGTTGAAATGTCATGGCGAGACACACGTCAGCACAGGAGCATCTAGAGGTCAGGGTGTCTGTGGGAATGTGCGTACGAGTTTGCATTCCTACCTTGGTGAGGGCGGCTATCCTCTGGGCAAGTTCTGCCTCCACCTCTGGCAGCGTCTCCGCCTTCCTCATGGTCTGCTGCAGCTTCTGCTCTGCAAGCTCCAGCCTCTCCTGCAGCTGCCGGTTCTTCTCCTCCATCTAGACACAAACAGCAACACCAGGATTCACATAAGCACCGCCGTTTGTTTCAGTCGGTACTAATTTGCAGCACATGCTGAGTCCTGGTTGATCCGTCGGGTCTGCACAGCCTTGACGAGGAATTTATTGCCCTTTTCACAATTTTAACCCCGACTTGTCTATTGTGATACTTTGTAAACAATAAATAAACAAACATGTATCCGTCTTCTTTCACTTACCTACTTTATTTTAGTTTATCACATAAATTGTAAAGAAAATAGATGCAAGTTTGTGGTTGTAATGTGACAAAGATTAAGGGGTATGAATACTTCTGCACTTTAAGAGATTAAAAATGAGTTATTCAAAAAGTTGGTTTTCCATTGACATTGAAGCCATTTTGTTTCCATTCACTGTTTATTTATTTTCATTAAGATTATTTGAATTTTCCTAATGTTCTGGCCAACAAAAGGTGAAACAAACAACAACAAAGAAACTTTAATCTCCCCTTTCTCTTCACTTTATCACCAGCACTGCGTTGCTGCTAAAAAACAAACAAACAAAAAATATCCTTTGTTGGAAAAAAAGCTACTGAAGTTCTGAAAAAAGCAGCAACTCTGAATGTGTCAATTACAGTCTATAACTAGCAGATACTTACCATGACTAAGCATTTCTAATAAATACACAAATGAAGCTCAGTGTTGCTGAGTGACATATCTCCCTGATGTGTGTCAAGACTTTTGTCCTTGCTCTTTATGGAGCGCTGAGCAGCACGACTTTGACTCGGATGGCAGCCTTTGCTTTCAGTGACAGATGCTTTGATCCCATAAGCATCAAGCCTGGCAGCTCAATATGCAATCATTTGACTGGAGTGGGCCAAGAATGTGTTGTTTTCTGTGTCAGAGATATTTTCAATTTGGAGTCCCATCAGTTTTGAGGTTACACTGGGGAATCATGGCAGTCTGCTTTTGGTTTGTAACTTGACCCCCAGATGAGCTTCTGCGTGTATTTTTGGCCGTTTTGTTTGCCATATCCTCTCTTGGCTTCATCTTTCTGGACCCATGGCCAAGTCTGCATTCCCTCAACACCTTATCTTCAAACATCAGTGGGTATCCTGAGTTTCATCTGATGCCAACAGGACAAATGGACTCATTGCACAGCCTGTGATGGAGCTCAAGATACTGAAGCTTTATGTTACCTACATTCTGATGTCTAAAACGCTGTTAAAACCCAAAACTAAAAACCTAAAATATTAAAATTTTCAGATGCTTTGTCATGATTAAATTTGATACAGGTATTCTCAATAATTATATTACTAAACGTGATTAAAATGGAGTGAAGTAAAACTAATTTCAGCTTCTGCATAGAGTTTGCACATTAACACCTAAAGGCAGAATAATGAGCAGTCATGCATGCAGGAAACACTGGAAAGTGAGAGTCAGCTGATCCAGTACTGTGCATTCACAGGTATAAAAAAAGCTATTTTTTGATGAGACCTCTGAAAATTTTAACTATTGCAAACCAGTATTTCCAGCAAAAGAAAAGAAATGCAATTCTTTTTTCAAATCTATGTTTCATTAGGATGAAGAAAAACTTGAAGTACTTAAACACTTAGACGATTTGTGACTTTGAAAACGTTGGATTACTTTTATAACGCATCTCATTCTGTAGTGATCAGACCTGTTATCAGACATGTGCACTGCTCCAGATTGCTCTGTAATGATCTGACACAATGTCAAGAAACCTTTTAACGGTCCAACCTCAGGGGAACCGTTAAACTGGCTTTCTATGAGGTAAGCCAGTTTACCTCATAGTAAACTGGCTTCAGAGTCTACCAAGATCTTTGAGTTATTAATCTTCAAGCCTTTTTAGATCCTCAGCAGTTTTTACCTACCTGTCTAAGGAATGCTTCTTTATTGGCCAACTCATTCTCCAGCTTGTCGTTGATGTCGTGCACAGACGTGGCTTCTCGCTGCGCACTCAGGTAGCGCTTCTCCAGCGTGACGATGCGCTCCTCCATGTCCTCCTTCTGGCACATGACCTGCGCACAATTATCAGTTAGAACAGTCAAGATCCTGGTGTTTATTTTTTACTTCTGTTAGGTCAGAACTTTAGTAGTTGCTTATGTTTTCTGCATGTATAGAACGCATGAAAGTACACAACAAAATATACTTTCATAGAGCAAAATAAAAAGAAGAACACTTGTGCAGAATTCTCTAAAGCTGCACAAAATGAGTTGAGAAACTACAGGTTCAATTTCAAAAAGCAAAAACTGACTTCTGCATGAGCGAAGCACAAACCCAGTCAGACTCCAAAGAGAAAGAATATTTTTAAAGACAGAGACACAGATGTGAACTTAACTGCAACAGAGTTCTGCTTCACAGTGACAGCACTACCACAAAGACTGAGAGTTAATTTCCTGCACAAAGAACTGGAGGAGACAAAGAAGCTTACATTGTTTTCCCTACTAAGCAACAAGAAATAGTCATCCTGCAAGGGTGGATAGATGTTGCAGCTCTCAGAGACGACAGATAACAGTGATAACAAGCCGTCTTTCCAATAAGGCAGCAATAAATGCCTCAGCCTGCATTGTTAGTAATCAATAGTAATTTCAGTCGTGGTTCAAAGGGGTATCAGTCTATATACATGGGCACAGTGAACAAGTACACAGCTGTGCTATTGTGCTGTCAGCTATTGGAGAATTATTTTCTTCATATTCTCTGCTGTATCTTGCAGTGTGCTAAATATTTACGAGCCAGCATTTAGCATATTAGAAATTTAGACATTTTTACAGCATTTTTAAGAAGGTATGCAGATATTTAGAGATTGAGATTAAAACCAGATGAGTACATAAACTTTCTCATTGTCAAACATCTGTAAAAATGGCCAAACTTACTTATATTTGCTAAATACCAAAAGAGAAAATTATTGTAAAGCATTTTAGCATAGATGTGCACATTCAACATGGCTTTAAACCATTTGGGAAAGACTTTACGGCTTATAAAGCAACATTTGCAACATTTAAGCACTCAGATCAGTCCATGAGGAATAGGTCAAATTTTCAGCAAACTGTATTCTAGCGTTTAGAAAAATACATTTTCTAACTGGGCTAACAGAGAGAAAGTTTAGTTTGATTTAATTTCAAATAGTGAGAAAAATGTCCATTTATTCAGGGCATGGACACATTTGATTTGATATGCCAGCTTTTTCACACCACTGCAAGGATTCTTTCATGTCTTTTTCCTCCCCAACTTAGAAATATGCATGTTTCCCTCTTTTCTATGTGTGCACACAGCACGTATGAATGTGTATGTGCTTTTACTTCTTTGATGTCTCTCTGGTACTTGTTGTTCATCTCCTCTGACTTGATGAGGTCTTTGCGGGCAGTCTCCAGTTCCTGCTCCACCTCGGACACCCTGGAGGACAGAGAGGACATGCGCTCCTTCATCTGGGCCAGCTCGTAATTCTGCTTCTCCAGCAGATCCTGCAGCTCCACCACCTGGCTCGCCTCGCGGGCTGACTCCAGAGAACCGTTCGACAGACGCTAGAGGGAGATACAACATGTATAAGGTCAACATAGGAAAGAAACACCTCCCATATAAAGAACAGCTTTTCTTTTAGAATGAGTAGAGATCATTACGCATCTTGAGGACAAATAAGAAAAGGTTCACACTTTATTTGTGAATTTTTATGCTTTAACCTAACCATGAACTTTTGGAGAATTTCTGATTTATTTAAATTGAAAGCTGTTTAAAAGTTGGAATGGAAGATAACTGATTTATCTCCAAAATCTCTTTTTTACTTAGCAAAATTTTAGGTGTTTTAGTGCATAGCCACAGCATGCAGTCTTTACAGAGTTTAGTTAGTTTAGTCAAATTTTAGAGATTACATCTTCAGATAAAGGTGATTTTGGTTCAAAACTAAAAGAATGTGTATAAAAATCCCCATCCATCGGCTGAAACTTCTGTATGTGTCTATCACTCATAAAAGTTTATTTTTACCTCATAGCAATAAAGATTTGGTAGACAAAATAAGATAAACGCTTAAGGAATTAGGAGTGAGAACAGAACACAAAAGTATTAATGACTTCTAAAAATAAAAGAAAGCGTGACCTTTCCTGCCCTTGACCTCTTCCTACTTGCCACATTAAGGCCACAGCCATGTATATTTTACATCACAGGACAGGCTGTCACTCTCAGCTAATGGTGTTTGCAGCAGCATCTCTGTCAGTCCTTGTGACTGCAGTGACGCTGAATGACTAAACCTCTCCATCACCGCAAGGTTAAAACTTTGCCTTCGTCGTATCATATGAGAAACACGCAGCTAAACATTAACATGCAGAAAACAGCCTGTGTTTATATTCCTTTATTTTATCTCCCCAGAACAGAGCAGATGATAACCGTCTTCTCATTACCTCTCGCCTCAGCATGCACACTCTTCATCTCTCTACTCTCCACACCCGCCTATTCTCCTCCCCCAAGCTGCAGCCTGCAGAGGACCAGCCAAGTAACAGCCTTCCCATTGAGCTAACCAACTATCCAGCTGCCTGTCTGCATGTAAATATTTTTTAGCATCAGATATGAGGTTTGAAGTTCTGATGATATAAAACTAAATCAGTGTGGTGCAGTGAAACAAGACGCAGTTCCATGAGTTTTGAAGTTATTATTCCAAATTGACGGTACATTCAGTAAAGGAGGGGAGAATGATCATGACTTCCAAGACTGCTTGGTGCACAAAGACGTTCCTGTCAGCTCTCTAGAAGAAGATTACCAGCCTTCCTTAAAAGAAAGACAAATTTGTCTCCTAAGGAAATATATTTCGAGTCAGAAACCGGCGATCTGGTGGCGCTCACCTTGCCGTGGAGCTTTTGCTGCGCTTCGCTGCCCTCCAGTAGGTCATCGCCTCCTTCACCGGAAGCGACTTTCCTCTGAAGGTGAGCATTTTGCTCTCGTAAGGCCACAATCTATATGATCATAAACACAGGTATACATTAAAAATATTCATTACTCACAGAGCCAATGGTGGACAATGTTTAAAATGACAGATATAATAATGAGACTTTACACAATCAGCTAGTAGAACATCTACATTACAGCAGGTCACTGCAGAGGAATTCCCAGAACAATGAAGATGGAAGTCTCATAAAATCACAGTAATTATGATCTTCAGCAGCTAAAATCAGCACATCACCATGGATATGACCAGCAATAATGTTTACATTCAGTTCTCCTGCACATATCTTCTGTATCTACAAAGTGCTTCTTTATCTTTCAAACAAAATCCTTTAAAATTACCTCCAGACTCAAACTGAATGCATCTCCTTGGTTCTCTAAAAGCAGAGCTGAAGTAAATACCCGAGTCAGAGTCTAATTCTCCTAAAAACAGCAATGTAAGGCTATAGATTGGAGGACCGTCTTCTCAAGGTAAACACAAAAACCTCCATTCAGGGAGGAGAAGTTGAGTTAGTGCTGAAATTGAACACAGCTGGATTTCCTGGCTCATTACTACCTGTGTCTGTACTAAAGTCTAAAAGTCTGAGGAGCTTCTGCTGCATTTTATCTTTTAATATCCTATCATTAAACAGCAAGAAATCTTTCTATGGTTTACACAAGAGAGGAATTTCTTCAATTTCTTTTATTGAATTTTATAAATGAGGAGGAAAACTTCAGCAGTGAGAAGGCAGAGACTGATGGTATGAAAACTTTAAGAGAATGATTGAAGAAAGTAAGAAAAAATAATGAAAACGATGGGAGAAACAAAAAATAGGTGAACAAAAGGAAGAATAAAATATTGAAGGAAATATTTGAAGGAATAAAAGAAAGGAAGATGATTAGAGAAGGGAAGAAATGATGGAAGGATCAAAGTAATTTGCCGTGTTGCATAAGTCGTCCGTTTCTCTGATCATTTCCTGCTCGTGCTTCTTGCTCTGCTTTAACCCCCAGCATCCTCCTTACAGTAAAGGTCACAAAAGCACTTCAGCTACAAAAGGCTCACATTATTTAACTATAATCCCTCTGCAAGCAAAGCAGCAGCTCCAACAACAATCCATGAGACGTGCTGGGAGAATGTTAATGCTCCATCAGGCTGGGTTTGTGCTCTCAGAAGCTTTCAGCGGGCTTTAACCTTAACTCTGCTTTCTCTGGCTTTTCTTTGAGGATTTCCCAGCATCACTAATGTTTTGTTTTAAACACGTCATCCTGCATAAAAGCACAATGATCGTTACAGTGTAATATTAGAGAAACAAGGTCATGTTTTGCATTATGTACTTCTCCTTTAGAGGATAATCAAGGGCATAAATGACAACAGAATTGTTTACACGATCCAGCTAAAAGACACTGACTTCTGCCACTGACTCAGGAGCGTAAATAAGTCTGTGGAACGACCTCTTTGCTTTCGTACAATGAGGGTTAAAACACTACAGAGCATTTCTGTTCATTAATTTTAATGAGGTCAGAACAGCGTCTCGACTATCCCGAGATCGTCTGCAATCTCTCCACCTCCGAGATCAAACACCAACACATGAAAGCCCAACAAATAATGACTGGAGTGCCGCACATGCATCTCCAGCTCAAACATAACAGAAACGACAAGTTAAAATGAACAGGCTGCCTTTTAGTTCTTTTTTATGTTGATCCATCTCCATTAAGAGGAAAGAGAGAAAATAGTAAGAACGAAAGAAAAGGACAACATAATGCTCTTGTCTGTTTTTACAACAATTTTATGCTATGAGAAATGTCCGAAGTAGCGTGAGGAAGGAGAAATTGAATTATTAGAAGGAGTGAAGGGTGATTTTGATTTTTGCAAAGCAATTTACTGAATTGAAGAAAATTGAATTCATCTAGTAGCATGGAAGTTTGGTGCAGTCTACTTAAATTACAATCAGTCACAAATGGGAAAAAATAACCCCAATTTCTTTCCTCATGCAAAAACATTTTCCCTGAAGTCAAAATAAAGCTATTTCTGCTCTGATTTCCTACGCTATATTTGGGTCATTTTAAAGGTAGCACAGTGGAAATAAATCTGATTACATCTATGGATGGGCATTCATGTTTAAATATTCCAATATCAAACTTGGATTTCACATACGATATGTTAAACGGCTGTCTTTGTTTTCAACAACACAGTGTGAAAATGAAGGCTAAATATTCAGATATTCAACAATTTCCATATTCAGATGGTATTTGTGCTTGCAGTGCTCATCTCTAATCAGATCTCCCCATGTAAGTGGGACTAACCAGATTATATGACTTCAAACGTGTTGAATCCTCTGCAGGATCTGGTTTCACGTTGAGGTTAAAATACTGATTTTTTTCCCCAGCAGTGTTACCTACTGCTTAGATTTATTATTAATCAATGGCTTTTCAATGCTTCATCATATTAAAAAGGAGACCACAAAATGTTCAGGTCTGATGCAGATGACCCAAACAAATAAACTTGTTACTGGAAATGGCAAAAATAATGCACTCATTGTTCCTTTTTTTAGGGTATTTGCAACCAACTGTTCAGTACACTTTATCCGTAAGAAACTTTAAAGATGAAATTGAAGGTTTTTGGAAATTTTTTAAAATAAAAGTCCAAAATAAGATATCGACATTAAAATAAAATTTGAGGGTCTCTGTCCACTCAGAAAGATCCCAAAAAACAATTAAACTAACAGGCTTTGGGAAAGTATTGCACAATATTTTTCCTTAAAAATACAAAAATATGCTTTGCAGGAGTCAGGCCTGCAAGGTTCCTTTTTCGTCTGTGTACAGCATAAAAGAGAACTTACTAGCTTTGCAACAAAATTTTAAATGAATAAAGTTTCAGCTCTCCGTCTGTGAGCTGCAGACAACGTCCGCCATAATTTTGTCAACTAAGAACAATGAGAATCCTAGAAAGAATAACAGCATCCTTTGTGTATGACATTAAGTTTCACTTTAACAAAAACTATTCTAAACATGTAGTGTAACTTTTCAACTGTTAAACTCATTTCTTTAATTGCATCTTTAAATAGATTCCAACAAATCCAGTATAACATTTGATTTGATAGCAGCAAATTAGAATCCCTTGCAGTAATCAGTGTGTGGCCACTTAAGCACCTGTGACTGCACAAGGTCAAAGGGTGCTGATTTCATCAGGCACGGCAGTGTTGTGAAAATGCCCGCAGGGAAATGGGACTCATACAAGACTTCCATCCAAAATCAATTACCAGTTTGCTTGCTCACGCTTCCCTGGAGCCTCTGAAGTGAGACATTTCTATTCAACAACGCCAGTTTAAGCGTCTGTCTGCCGCCTCTAGGCCCAATCACTCATCTGCCCACAGCTGGCGCGTGCTGTTAACCGTATATAAGGGGGAAGCTCGCGGATGTACTGCAGAGGCTTTCTAACCTTGGCTCAGTGGTGTGAGAATTTCTAATGGTGCTACATTTCCTACCGCTGTGTCTGTCAGTGCCTCAAATGCTCCGTTAAAATCAAATTTCTTCTAGGAAAAAAGAAAAGAAAAAACTTTTAAAACTACAGGCTTGTCAAATTACGTTCACTTCTTCAGAAAAGAATCTTTGATTTCACACACACACTATCTCCTCTAAAACACTTTTCCCATACTTTTTCAGCTTTCACAAAAGACACACCTGCACACTCATTAGCACACACCTCTTTGACCACAGTTGGCATCGACATTCATTGCCTTTTTTCGCTTATATTCTCTTCTTTGTGCTTTCCAACCAAATCTCTGTCAGGATGTGACAACCATAAAAAGTCCAAGTGTTCCTCCTCTTTGTGTCGTGACTGGTGACAGACTGGGAAGTGGCAGCCAGTCTGCAGCCTGAGAGGACGGCTGCTGGCGTGGAACACGAAGCTCGTCAGCAACTTTGATCTAAAAACAGTGAGTATTCTTCTGCAGGTTCTGAGTTTCAGTGAAAAAATGTTTATAGCAGGATATACATTGCTGTAAAAATGCGTGAGGCACAAAAACTAAATTGGTGTTTGTGCTCAAGCAAACTTCTGAGGCCTTCACAAAACAGAGTTATGGTGAAATTAAATGCTTTCTACAACTGGCTGCACCGGATTTTATTTTAGTGGCATCTGATTGAAGCATATTGCATTTTGCAGCTTTTGAGTTGTAAAAACAAATTTACTGTCCACTTCACAGACACTTGTGTTTGTCTTTCACCTGCAATCCCAGCGATGCGTTGACTTGTAATTTGACAAAATGCATATTTCATTCTCATCATTTCTCATTTCTATTTCTAGCATTTCTTGTACTAAAGAAAATTAACCAGCAGAAAGTCTCAACTGAAGTAAATACACTGGCCTGGGGCTCATTACCCATTCAAACGTTCAGCAAATCAATGAAAGTGTATTTAAGTAAGTATGTTTAAATATTAGCACAGCTGTTATTTCATATAAGCTCACAGTATGTTACCTCCTGATTGGCTGCTGTGAGCTCCTCCTCCAAGGCAGAGACTCTCTCCAGTGACACTCGTAGTCTCTCTCTCACCTGAAAATATTAAAATAGAAATCAATATTTACGTCAATGTTCATTTAAATTGATTATTTACATTTCAATCTAGGTAAGCTTTGATTAACACGGCAGGAGATAAATTATTTTTTTCTCTGCTTATGGCTGTATGATGATACTTAAATGTGGTTTTGAAGTCACAAAAGGAACCCTGATTGATTCTAAAAGTAATTTTTGTTTCAGTACCCCTTCTTGTTCTGATCTTTTCAACTATCTCAGAGGAGTTAACCCTGAATTAAAAACTTTGAAATTGGGAATATGCCCAGTATCCCAAGACAATTTTACCACCCAAAACATCAAGCCTTAACAGATGAGAGTATTTAGGGGTCAGGCTGAAAGCTAGCCTCCCTGTGGATCATAAAGGGGGGGAATAGAGGGTAAAAGCAGCAATCTATCTATGGAAAACAAACAGTGCCAACAAATGCTCAAGTCAAATAGTCTCATAGCAATGTTTTAAACAGTAGTAATCATATTAATTCTATTAAAATATATAAGGAACCCGTATTGTTTCACACTATTCTGCATTCATTTACAAATATACCAAAATTTAGTTCTTTTTCCTCCAACAGAAGTGAAAATAAAACACAGCTGGTGACAGATGTACCTTCTCGTCGAGTGCTTTATGGTGTTCAAACAGGGACTTAAGTGCTTTGAGGACTTCAACCTCACTGGAGACCCCTGAGGGGGACTGAGCTTGACGCTTGACCACCGTCATTCGAAGTGACCGCTCGTGTCTGGACACCAGGCACTCCAGATGTTCCAGAAGTAACTGGGAAAATCACATGCACAAATTATTTGTTAAAAACAGGGAAAAGCTTCAAACAGCTGGCTGAACATACAACCAACAAAATCTTACCAGACAAGCATCTCTAAGCGAGTCTTTGAGCACTGGTTGTGTTGATCACATATACAGACAAAAATATATTTTTAATCATAAACCTTAATAGATACTTTCAAGTTTCACCACTTTCTTTATGAAAGTGTTACATTAATACTGCTCTTTGTTGAATATACATGTAGTGAATGTAGCATAAAAACAAAAATGTTTCCCGTTGTGAAAGTCAAATAAGGGCTAGGAAGCATTTCAAGGGCATAATGAAATTATTTCATTTTCATATTTAAAATGACTGGCACTATCAAAGGACCTTCAGCACATTCTCTATAGTATTCAGGCTTAAAAAGCAGAATTAGTCACAAATGAAATCACCTGGTCACACCCCAACAACAACCAAATATCTATGTCTGTCACCCTGTTAACAGCTTCAATAGGGTAAACAATACAAAATGACTGATTCAAGATTGTCACCTGCAAAAACAGAGATATTTATGCAAAGGTCAGAATTATTATTTTTTTGCTTCTGGTGAAAAGCAAAAGAAAGCAGAAAGTGTAAAAGGTGAAAGAGAGTTCGATTGATTCCATCATCAGATAAACCAAGGCGTCTCAGTGGGGAACTTTTCAGAATTAATACATCAAGAATATTTCAAATATTTCTAATTTGACGTCAGTTTCTACTGTGGCTAAGAGAGGAAACTTTTATTGCAAAGGAAAGCAGTTTTGAATTCACATGGGGACGGACTGTCTGCAGCACCATATGCTGCAGAAACTAACTTGGTTTTCTACTAAATCATTCAAATAAATGCTCTGGAAGTAGTATACATTCGATTATAGTCTTAAAAATGCAACCAGTTATATTGTACCATTAGAAAAAATTAAAGTGGTCATTCTCATGATTCTAAAGAAAGGCAAATTTAAACCACTTCTCTATCTGAATTATCTCTCTCAGAGCTGGAGCAGCAGTCATCATGTACTCTGTATTCCTGCAACGCCAACAGAACAAACACAGCTGAATCAGTCATGAAGTGTTTACACTGAGCTTCTTCCAGAATTAGAACACACTCTAATCCTGTTTGGTAGACTTTTTTCAACCGTTGCTTTATTATTTATTGGACATGCTTCATGTCTCCAGACCCTCTTAAGTCTAACTGTACGTGCATGTCATTCGATTGGGACACTTATCCTAACAGTCAATAAAGTTTACATGTCTCCACAGACAACACTGCAGCCCCTCAGTCCACTGCCTGTCTGCACATGCTTTACAAAACTCAATTATGAAATGTAAAACACCTTCAGTGACAAAACCAAGTTTAATTAGAGCTTGCTTTGAAAATTGCTCTTTAGAGAGTTAGAGGCGACAGTTAAGCGAGTGTGAAAATGACATTTTCTGTTTCTTTGCACCTCTTTTCATGATTTCTCAGTGAGCTGTGCTAAAATAGTCCTTTAGCAGAACAAAAAAAAAAGTGAAAACTAAATCAGTGCAGAAAAGTAAACCAGTCTTATCTGGCAACAGCAGCGTGTGCTTACAGCTTTTAAGAGGAGAATGTTTTTTAAAAGGGAACATGCACAGCACAACTTTACCTCCCCAAATATTTACAAGTTGGTTCAATTTCCCATGAGAGTATTTGAGCTGGAGCACTCTGCATATTATCACCACTTAATTCTACTGCTGAGCACTCATATGTGGAGGAAGTGGAAAATTCCCAGGCAGAATGTCAAGAACTACTGACAGTATAGATGCTTGGTTCAGTACTTTTGCAGACTTACTTCCATTTCTGTTCATCAAAATATGCAGTCAGCCTCCAGGGGCCTTTTTTTCTGAGGATCTTACTCAAAATTCTGAAGCAGGAAGTGAAACGTCACAAAATATCAGGAATGTGGAAAAAATCTACAAAGATACTGGGAGTAGTAAGAAGACATTTCTAAAACTTTGTGGTCGTATTTACTGTAACCTACATCACAAATGTCTCCCATGTCTTTACTGGGGCCAGTTCAGGCCATGTTAATGATCCATTATTCTCTTTATCTGCACACTTTGCATTTTCATATTAGAATATTTCAGGGGAGTTAGTTTGACAAAGAATAGTCATATCTTTATTTTCTTTCTTGCTTTTATTCTGAGATTGTGAAAGCAGACCAAACCACCAGAACAAATTTAAGCTGCTACAAGAGCTGTGGGGTTTATGGTTTTAAGGTTTATGGGTGGGGTAGCCAAAACGTGCATCAATCAGATAGAAAAAAGTATAAAGAAAAAAATGTGCTTCGCCAGAACAAAAAACAAAACCCAACTTCATCGTTAACAACTAAACTAACGGAAGAAAACCAAATTTATGCAGATTCATTGCTTCTGTTTTTAAGATGGTGTTAAAACTTTGTTTCCTCAGAAGAAGCTTCATAGTACAAGCAGCTGGAGAGGAACTGACCGATCCAGCACAATATAAGTTTGATGTAAGATTCAAGCTTTAGATACCCTGGTGTTGTTCCTCTCAGCTTTGAGTTCAGAGATCTCCTCCTCCTTCTCCAGCAGCTGCTCCCTGCAGGCATTCAGCTCCTTGGTCAGCGCAGCGAACTCCTGCAGAACCACAGAGAAAAGGACGAGATGGGTCAGGATCAGAAGAAATCCTGATCGAATCAGGTGTAAAGCAGCTTTTTTTAACGTGATGATTAAAAGATAAAGAAACCATTTGACTTTGAAAGAGGGGAAATTTTGAATTTCCAGCTAACATGTTTGCAGTCAATCACAGCATGCAGGTATAAAGGATGAAGTACTTGTCACAGTCCTACTTTAGAACGGCTTATATGAGTCAATCTCCAAGATAATGAGAGCAAAACTGCCCGTCTACTTAACACTGCAGCCTACTTACTGCTCAAACTGATGCACACACTGTAAGCCAACAGAAAAACAAGAAGAAACCCCACTGATCATGTTTGCAGAGGGAACCTCGTCTCTCTTCCTGCTGCTAATCTCTGTCAGAGTTGAGGAGGCAGCAGTTTAGTGAGAGACGCTTTTACTAACAACGTCCTCCAGGTTCTATGCTTTTCATTTGAACGCTAGAAGGCATATTTTCTCAAGAGCTTTCCGAGTCTACTTTTGGTTTCCTGCTGGTTCACAGAAAGTTAATCATTAAAAATTTAGATGCATACTTTAGCTGAGAATTCCTTAAAAGGAAAACACACAAACTCTGTAATTTAATGCGTAGTGCTTGAAAATCCTGCAAATGTGTTGTCAGTCTTTTGTGTTAAAAACATTTTTGTGGTATTTTTGTAGTATCTAGGTTATTCTCATTGGTATGCTACTCGTGAGATCATTCTAAATTAGGAGAACTGAGAATATTTTGTAAAGTCAAACAGTAATGTTGATATGTTTCTACATATCAGGCATTAATTCATAACTGTCGATGCAACATATTTAAAGTTAAGTTTTCACTTTTGATTTGTGGTTAAGTTTCCAAAGGGACAAATTGTGGATTTAATTTAAGCCAGCATGAAAATGTTTAAAGAAAAAAGTCACGATTGGTATTTTTTAACAAATTAAATGAAATTACTCTCTTTTTCTCACATTCTTCAAAAAGGCATATGAAATTGATTTACATTATAAACACTTAGCTTAAGCATGAAGCCTGCTTAAAACATAAACTGATGAACCAAAGCCTATTTGCAGAAATACATGTGCTGCAATTATTTGAATAAAAAACACCAAGAAAATAATTAAAACATCTTTCTAAGGAAAGATAAATTGCAAAAGATTGTTTTTAGCTTTATTTGACATTTCTGTCAAATTAATCTGAAAGATCAATATTAGTTTGAAGCTCCAAAAGAAATAAGATGATCAATAAGATAATTAATTGAAAACATTTTGTTTCAGCGTGCAAAAACGCAATTACTTTGTACCATAAAAAAAAATAAAACCATGTTTTGTTTTATAAGTCTTGCCTGTTATGAATCTGTTTCTAATCTGTCCTTCAGGAGTCAAGGACAGTAACTCCAGGGAGTGCACTCATATTATGTCTCTTTGCTACAAATCCTTAGAGATCACAGTCACAAATCCTCCATGGAAATGACATGAAAGTTTCTTTTGAACTGTTTTAAGTCAAGTGGATCTGACCAGAAGTAAGGCTTCTAGGTCAATGGGTAACCTGACATGACAGGAAGCAGGCCTTAACTTGTACAGCAGGAGGAAGATTCTCTGCACCATAAAATGATTAAATGTTGTGAAACCCACAGAATAAAGAAACGCTTGCATGTACATGTTTACATGACTTTGTTTTTGTCCTTAAGATACTACAAAATGATTGTTTAAAAAAAACAAAACAAAAAAAACAGTTAAAGAAAATAGGCTTACATAATAGATAAAGAATTATGTGGGAATTTTCATATAATTTCAGAAAGTGTTTATAGTAAAAGTAAAAGAAAACCTACAGATCTTAATAGCAGTGACATGAAGGACTCCCATTGAAATATTTTTCTTTTCGTTCAAAGCAGTCAAGTAATTTCGGCAGTGACAATTTGGCTTCCTATAGCTATAGTTATGCTGTTTTTGTACATAATTACTGAAACTCTTTTGCAACTTCCAAATAGAACATGACAAATGAACGAGTCGCCATTTGATGGCACGCTGGAGCGAACACATGCTTTTCACAAGGATCCAACAACTGAAAAGGTCAATAATGTGAAACTGAAGAGGGTAAACCTCTCCTACAACTACAAATAGTATTCCACGTGAATATGAGACGAGCTTCAAGCTGACTAATGGCTAGGAAGATATGAAGTGACACATGAGGGAGGGATGGAGGATAGTTTATCCCAGAGGTCCTGCAGGGAGTCATCAACATGGCCACAGAACCGGTGGTGAAAAAAATCTGAAGGTTCTACAGTAAAGATTTTTGGTTTCTGCTTTTCAAATGTCTCCTGTGAGTGCAAGCAGTCTATATATAACACAATCCTTCTTGCAAACTTTATACCTAATATCAAAATGAAAATGATTGAACAGATTTACTCTGAGATGCAAATGCTGTTATTGCATTTATATACTTGCAAAAGGGAATATGGTAAAAACATAAAGACAAGACTTAAATTTTTAGTTGACAACATTGTTTTAGTGGTGATTTTGATTTCAGCCCCAAAGTTATCAAGACAAATTTTATTGAACTCTCACCAACTTCTCACATGTATGGTTTTACCCTCAACAAATGGGTGCAGCTGAAAGCCTTCTTTCCCCCTCTCCTCAGTGTCTGAGCCAAATAAGCCACTGCAACTTGACTGAATGTCAGTATTTTACATTCTGCCATGTACCATGTCCATTAGGAATGATATCAGAGCAAAAATTTTAAGCTACATTATTGTAGTTTGGTTAAAACTACAGGAGTAAACTCAGAGTGTTCTGTATAATAAGTGACTTCCAGCTGCTTCCATTCACTCCTCCTGTTTTAAGCAACCATTTTACAACTCACACGTATAAAGTATTATACTTTATACGTATTCTGCCTTATACTTTTAGCTTGCTTATCACAGCTAAAAGTAAATTTTAGCAATATAATAATCTGGAAGATTCAAATGTGTAAAATCAAAATGTTGGAGAGAAAAGAAAATTGACTCTTCTTTCCAAGTAATTACTCCTCCACACAAATAGCCATCCAGTACAGTTCTCAGTTTATTTTTTGTTAGAAGGCATGCTAGAAAATCCATCATCAGGTCAGGCTGGACACGACCTACATTCAGACTCCACAGACCTAAATTACCAGTTAATTAAAGCACAGCAGCACATGAAACAAGTGCAGATTGTTTGAACAGTTGAACAAAGTTACTTTGGTTTACAAAGTTTATTCTGACCAACCTAACGGTTAACCAAATGTTTGCTTTGTATAAGGGGAAAAAGTGCAGATGTTAGCCTCTAATGCACACAGTTACATTTAGAGAAAACCCAGTACAACAGAAGCATTGCATCAGCACAAACACCTCATAACAAATACCAAGCACAGAGGCAGAGGCCTCATCATTTGTGTCCACTTTGCAGCCACAGTTTTTGCTGAATACACTAAAAAACCGTGAACTTAGCTACAGAAGCTGTACAGTGCTACTGCTCCCAAAGCAACAGAAACAAAACAAGGCCATAGTGCATCCTGTTCAGATGATCAGGACCAACGAAAAGTTCATTCTACTCAGCCCACTGAAGTTCGGGGTCAAACTGTGGGGACAAAGAAGCTCATTATTGGTACAATAAATGCCTGCTCAGTTAATGACTGAGTGTATCTGTGGAGAAAGCTAAGGTCAACCAGGATCTGAGCTGTTACCATAGCAACAGGAGACAGGGGCAAAAACGTGTTGGCGTGGTAACCAAGCCATCTCTGCAGGGAGCTGACCTAAAATTCACGCACAGAAAACAATGAGGAGTTTTGAAGACGGAGAATTTGCGTTGTTTTAGTTTTGGCCCGACAGACACAACTCACATTTCCGTTTAACATATTCCATGAAATCAGATTCGGCATCTGAAAAAGAAAAAAATTCATGTCCCAGAGCTGATTATCATAATTTCACGCTTCTCTAAACCATCTTGAGAAATACCTTCTAATAGATCCTGGGAGTTACGCAGCACTTTTATTTAGCCTCTCTGCATTTTTCAGACTTGTAAATGTGTGCAGCAGGTCAGGCAAAAAAGAAGCTTAGAGCTCATAAATCTCCCTCTCGCAGGAGTGCAGCTAATCACAGTCACCTCCTCTTAAGAAAAAGCCCCTCTGCAAATTGCACAGTTTGCTTTAGTGCTCGTCGGATCAGAATATCCCCTCGCTGGTGCTCCAACAACATCGCCTTCCTCAGCATCAGACAGTCGTAAACTCTCGGTGCAGCACGACATTAAAACTGTTGTCTCTGAACGGTCTCTCCTCTCAGAGACAAGTTAAATAAAAGGTTGTGACCTCAGGGGGAAGGAAATGTTTTGAAGACTGTTATCCCCCAAAGGCCACCCTCTCAGGATGCTTGACCGATTATAGACTCTGCTGAAACATCATTTGACAGATACTTAGGTTATAAACACGTATATGTTTGGAATAACAACTAAATTTTATCAACGATGCAACACAACATCATATATTAATAATATTATGAAGTTATTTAGAAACAAATGCTTTAAAATACATATAGCCAGACTTTGCTTTCATAAAACTATGGTAAATAAAAAATTTAACTATTTTTCAAGAAGTTTGAATATTAAAAATATAATCTAACTGTGGAAAAGGTTGAACTATTTTGAAATGGTTGTGGTTTATTTCCACTGAGATATTTATTTTTGCCTAATTCTTCCTAAAGGAGAGAAAAAAAAAAGCCTTGAATGTTTTATTTGCAGTAAATCCACCCAGCAGCCCACAGGCACATCTTTGGTAAACAACATGAAAGCATATTGGTGTAAAAAACAAAAAAAAAAGAGGAAAAAAAAAACTGCAAAATGACTGGAGTGATGGTACATTTTCTACATTTTGAGAGCAGGAAGATTGAAGGAGAAAAAGAGCAAAAGTGAAGATGCACATGCTCAGCATTATTAGTGCATCTATGATTTTGAGGCAGGAGAAAAGTAGAAGATAGAAACACTGATTTGTGCTAAAAAAATAAAAAATAAAGTAGAAAACTTCAATGTGGTTTTCAACAAAAGCCAGTCTGATTTTTAATAAATTAAAAAATTAAAATCATTATAATGTATTTTAGTTTAATGATTGAGTCTTGCTTTTTCCCACAAATTTTTGATCCAGAAATCTTAATGGTTTGAGCCTTCTTTTAAGTCTCACTTTCACTATTTTATCCAAGACCAATAAAGCCCCGTCTCTTTTCCCCACGTCTCATTACCTGTGCAGAGTTCGCAGCGCTGCAATATATCAGGCAATGCGTGTGCATGAAAGTGTGCGAGTATAGTGTCTGACAGCTGAACTCTAAATGAATCGGTGGCCAAGGCTTCCTCTAAGTGGGCGACTGTTGGCCTAAATTACAGCAGCATCGGATAGTTGTTGTTTTTTTTTCTCCTATTGGAAGTGTAGGTGTGCCTCTGCAGGAAAGTCATGCTTCTGAGCTAAAAACATACCCTGCCAACCGTGCATCTTTCTCAGGAGTGCAGAGGTGGCGGTTGTGACTGACAGCATGCTGATTCACTGGGTGAGTCTCAGAGAGCATTTCATCCATGCCATGATGAGCCTGCCATTTTTTAGCAGTCAATCCTCAAGTGTTTGGACAGAAATTTACATTAGCAAAGCTGATAAGTCAGTCTAGAATGAGGCAAATAAAGATGGTTTACAAAAAGCACAATTCACACCAAGGAACTCCTTGCAAGCAGCTAAAAATAATTATGATTTGAGAAGCAATATTCTCAGAAAGTGAACCAACAGATGATATTTGAGCTTTTCAGACATAGCATGGCCAGCAGAAGGGTTCACAACACGTCTTCAATTTTTAATCATGAGGGATATTTACAGTCTGAGACTAAAAGGAGGAGAGGAAACATGGGTGGTTATAAATAAACAATGAGAAGAGCATGCTGCTATCAATACCACCTCCCCCAGTAAACAAATGTGTACACATGCTGGGGAGATGCTGAGCAACAGTAGACAAAATATCAATAAGATCATGTTACATAAATATTCACATGCTGTAAATAAAAACCTAGAGATGTGTAATCACCCCTCATGCTGCCGATAGAGGAGGAGCAAAACTAGTTTTACTCTGATTTTACTCATCATTAAAAAATACAAAAGAAAAAAAGACCAAAAAAAGTTGAAGTAAAAAATATATTTAATCCTATTGGGGTGTAATTTATTTACAACTGACATTTTAATCATATATTCCTAAACTGGTACAAATATTATTCAAATATAATTGGATCCACAGCCTAATGTATGTACTTTTTTTTTTTAACCCCATTTAGCATTTCCTTTTACGTTTGATTAGGTTTATATAACAAAAAGACAATAAGAAAATCCTTTGCACTGCTTCACATTTTGTCTCACAACAAGCAGCTTCAATGCATTTTACCAAAATTTCATTCAAGTTCATTTGTATAGAGCATTTCAGCAACAAGGCAGTTCTGAGTGCTTTCCAAAGTAAAATTATTACACACCACAATTCCTTTTGGAATTGCACATAAAAGATTTTTTTTTTCTGTTTTTAGTCACCAGGCAAAAGCATTTAAAGTCACATGAGGCCTTTTTTTTTATTATTAGAATAAAAGTACCTTTTTAAGACCATCTTTAAGCATTCAACATCATTTGGGGCAAACCTTTCTAAATATTGTGTTTTTATTAGCTTTAAGCAGAAAAAGCACCATAATTAACCAAAAATAAAGGCTTAAAAACATCAGTCTGTGTGCAAAATCTGTAGTTCCTGATATATACAAACTTCTCAATAACATTCTAATTTTCTGAATCTAGTTTTAATGCAGACATGTCACACTGACAAAACATCGATTGGCTGACCAAGCATTCAGTTTAAACATTAGATGAACATTTAGCCTTAATCTTTGAAAAAACTTCAAAACGTGGAATCTTTTAAACGCCATTAGCTGAATGATTTAACGGAAGGATGTTAGAAACCTGCTGAGCAGCAACAACAGTGACCCACTGAGGAAAACAGCCAGCCTAATTCCTGCCCTCAGTCTGGCTGATAAAGACGGATCGGTCACAGCGGCTCCTGGTCGGACTCTCCGGATCCTTGGAGACCTTGAGGTATGACCACTGCGCTCAATCCAGCTCAGCAGCCGCCTCAATTCCTCAACTTCAAATATTCAAAAAGGTTATACGTCCTGACAGTGCAGCTCTTTTTGTTCATGGTAAGATTTTGAAGGTAGCCGACAAATTTTGCACCAGCACCCTGACTGCTTTCATCACTCTGTCCTCATCTGAAATACAGTATTTACTTTTCCTCCGCCCTGCTGTCCACTCACTGGATACAACCTGCTGTCACTCTGTCCAAAAGAACCTCCAACATTTTACAATTACAGCATTTGGAATCACTATTCCTTTTTTCTGACAGGTTGCCACTTCATCACAACTTCAAACGACGGGTGGATCCAGAGAGAATGCAGTCAAGATTTAGCAGAGATAAAGAAACCAGAGGCCGCAGCTCTGATGTATCTTTATGTGTTTTAAAGTTCAAATTCAGCCTCTAAAATTCCACCTTGCAGATAAATCTTATTTTATACACAATAAAATAAGTGTAGTTTATTTTTTCATTTGATGAGAGATTCTTTAAGATGAAGCCCGGCTGCGTGACGTCGGTAAATTTAAACATTTAGCTGATAAGGTAAGAGTTTTTCCTCTGTTCTGTGAAGATGCCTTGAGGACAAGTCATAAATCAGCTTTTGAAGATGCTACCTTAATTTACGCAGTAATTCAGACCCGTTAAGATAAACGCTCTCCAGCCTTCTCTCAAAGCAACAACACAAACCAAAATGAAAGAGGTTTAAAGAAAGTCTCTAAACGATCTAATGCATCACCACCATTATTGCTTCACCCTCATTTTCCAAAACTGGCTTTGAAATTGTTTATGGCTAAACCTGAAGAACAATATCAAAGCAGAGAATGAACTACCTCTGGGCACAGAAAAACGCCCAAAAGACATTTTAATGTTTCAAACAGCAGTAAAAAGGCACAAATGAAGTTGAAATAGTTTTTCCCCTTCATAAAAAACCAGGTGATAACCTTCACCAAAGTGGAACAAGACATTTGAAAACTTTATTCATGATACACACAGAGAATTCAAACTGAAGTTTGAGATTCTTATTTGAATAACATTGCACTAACTACTAGCATTCAACATTTATTTACAGAATTAATTTAAATGAGTTTGTTTTGCATTTATGCACATTTGAACCTTGAAACCAGAAGTTTTTATTAAAATAAAGAGAAAATGTTCACTTTCCAAGGCTAAATCAGATCAAACCTATCTAAGTTTAAGTTTAAGCACTTCTATCTGTAATCTGAGGAGAATTGCCAGAAATGTGTCCCAACAATGAAATACACGAACAGCAGCCTGAAGGATGTATGAGCAGATCCACTGACAGTCGTCACCAACATCTCCCTTCAATACAAATCTAACTCTTTTCTGCATAAAGAAGCTAACCTTCCCCCAGCAACTTTCTCATTTTGACAGGAGAATACACTCCTGAATAGAAAGAGGTTTAATGATGGCAACATAACTTATGCTTGGTTCAAATTCATATTGAAAACCAGCACATTTAAGTTCAAAGCTCTTAAAGTCAAGGCCACTCATGAATGAGTCTTTTTGAAGGCGTGCTTTAACAACACTGCTTATGAGCTGCAATGGAACCAATCAGCAACATCTAGACACTGCAACCATTTAATAACTGATAAACATGCTGTTCAGTTATTATTGCAAACCTTTACAGTTTGAGTATTGAGCAACACATTTTAGAGGAAACTTGGAAGAAAATGTACATTTCCAACAGGCAAAGAAAAGTAAAAAAAAGATGACAAAATATATGGCTGTACTTTTATTTCTTCATATGTCTATGAATAAAAGTTTTTGTTGCATTTTTAGAGGCTAGATCCTTGATAAATATCAATATAAAAACTAATGAAATTACAAAACATTTGGTAACATTTCAAACTTCTGAATAGCTAGTTGTACATTATGTATGAGTATCACCTGCCTAATTACTTTGGTTTATCGTTTACCTTTGGAGTTTTTCTGCCCCCAAAAACAATACACAAATGCTGCTTCTAAATTATGCTAATTCTCCAGAATGAAACTGTAGCCATCAAACTTTTTCTACACAGAAAATCTGGTTTTATGAATCACGTGGACATTTATGCAATGAATGTGAAGCAAGTATGAAAGAAAGTACTAAAGAGACATTTGTTCTGCGACACTCTCAACTTGACACATTTAGCTCCAGTGTACTTGGCACGCTGATAAATTGACGCCAATGAGATGCACAGTGCAGCAGTGCCCATGTTAATAAGGTCAGGGGAGGGGAAGAGCATTTTATTATCCAGTGAGAATGCATTCTCTGTTTTCCACATGTAACGTTCTGTCACACTCTTCTCATTTAGTTTAAATAACATGAGTCACCCGTGCACGCTGCAAAGCTGCATATCTCTGTGAAACACACAAACAAGCATTCCCTGAAATGTCACACCATCCATCATTTATTGCACACAGAGAGAAAAATGTTCCAATAGCACCCATTTCTTTCCAGCGACAAAACGGTACCAGCGGCTTCTTGGCTGCCGTACTGAGCGTTTTCAGGAGGAGATGATGATTCACACGGCTGCGGACTCTACATTTTCTTATTCAGGCTAAGGCAAAAGCAGAATTCATGTTTTGGTGCAGAGGGTGCAACTAGTGATTTATTAGAAGATAACGCTGTGATTCTTAGGTAGACTTTTTCTTGTTCTGTCAATGTCTTGGCAACAAAAAGTTGCATATAGAGCATTCATAGACATCCTTTTACTAAAAGCAGGTAACTGTAGAGTATACTGTCACAGTTCTTGCATTTGGTTATCCGACTAATGTTTGCAAAACAATATCCTCAGAGACAGATGTTGCTTTTTTTGTATCCACTCATGTGTCCATAAATGGAAATAGGAGGACGCATAAAGTAAAGCATCAAATTCAGCATCACTAAGATAACTGATACCAAGCATGAAAATGTTGAAATTTTTACTTGTGCAGTTATGTTGGCAGCAGCATTGTGTAGTGAAAACACTTTTCTTCAGCACAGATAGGGTAGATGGTTGGGACACATTTTACAGCGGGCCATAAAAAGAAAAAATAGTATTCACAAAAAATTAAACCATCACCCATTTGTCATTTTGCAAAAAACCTGCAACAAATATAAAACTATGCATGGTTAATCAGTACAAGATACCAGGAATGAATAGAAACTGGAGCTTTTTAGCATGAAAGGTGGAACTAAAGCTAGAGACGGTGAGTAAAATCAAAGTGCAGCTTTCAGACAAGAATGGCACTTTTATTTGGGCAGATAACCAGCTGAGGAACAGAGCAGTTTTGTGTGGGCGCGATGTCACGTTTGGAAAATTCATCAGACGAGTGGTGGGATTTGCAAAGATTACAGTAGACAGGGAGGACAGGGTTTGGAGCAATGTTGATTAAATCCCTGTCCTCGCAGATAACATTTGTAACAGCCAAGATGAACACACACACCCTCGGTGCATCAAAGGAGGACACCGTCTGAGGTTTAACTCCTGCTGAAATAATCCAGAAAGAGAAACACTTCTTCGCAGAAGCTGGAAGGCAACAAAGAGCAGCTCTTTTTAACCGCAATGCAACAAAAACACCAGAAAAGCTTTACATATATGATGTTTGTATCCTTAATCGTAAACTACTGTATGACCGCAAAAAGAAAAAAAAATGTTTTGCACTCTGTTCACCTTTTTGCTTTCTAAGACTGAAAAGCCAACCATAACCCCAGGGGACGTCAGAATCCACTGACCTGAACCTCAGATTTATTTATTGCAGATCCTTAAAAAGAATGAACCTTAAATAGAACGGGGATGGTTGAAAACATAGCAGTAAAGTAGAAATACCCAGAGTTTTCTTTCATGTATAAAAAAGTCCTGAATCAGTGCAGCAATTGTCTTCACTGCTGCTGTGTTTATAAAGCTCTCGGGGGGGATGGTGTGCTTCTTATGTACAGTATAAAAGTTAATACCTCGCTATTAACATTTACTACCATCTGGTGAGACCAAAGAGGTGTCAGGATGATAAATTCTGATGCTACTTTACAGCCTATATAAAAGTTTACATTAGATGTAGTTTATAAGTCATCAACCTGCATGACAGGACATTTTAAAATAGCAAAGTGAAAAATCAAAGCGCCTGCACTTTGGTGGCTTATAAACTGAAGGTTTACCTAAATTACATCGATGCAAGTTGTTTTTATGATCTCATCCCTATTTGCAAATAATAGGGATTATGATGATTAAAATTATGACATTTTAATCATAATTAAAATATCTACTTTTATTGTTGATGCGAAATGGTTCTCCATTCAGTTCTGAAAACGTATAAAATGTATTTTTTATGTAATTTATCCAGAATTACAGCTGCACAAAATTGTGATTGTGTGCAATAAAAAAATTACAAAAAAACTGACTGGACTGGATGCAGCAATAAATTGACACTCACATTTCAGGCATTATGCAATTATACTCTACATGCTAGTAATAAATTCAATCAGATGCATTGACTTTAAGGCCAAAACCAGACATTTCTCACATATTTGCAACAGATATCACTTATGCAATATTAAATAACAACATCAAGGTCTTGTGATTTGTCCTAAAATTGTGCTACCCTTTCCAGAATCATTTAATAAATTTAAACACTTATATTTCTGTAATTATTTCAAATCCTAACTGTTCTGCAGAGACAAACAGTAACATGGAATCAAGTGTTAAGTATTGTTACCTTACATTATACCTATATTGTATTTATAAATGTGACTGAACTTAATTGATATTTGCTGTTTAGCGGTAAAATAGAAAAATAATCCTGACAGAAGTTGCAAAAGTCTCTGAAAGTGATAGAAAATGGTCAGATTCTACTGATGAGTCTTAGTAACAATAAGGTAGATAACACGTCCGTCTTCTCTGCTCCTGCCATCACTTATCACCTATCAACTGAGCAGCTTCTGTGCAGTCACCATTATCGCTCTCCTCCAGCCTTTGCTGGAGGAGAGCAAAGTCTTACAAACTGAAATAAAAGAACATGAGTGAAAATCAAAGTCATGCAGTTGAGGGGAGATGATATCCCAGGCATCCTGCTGGCTCAGAATGAGGCTTGGTCAAGCTGAGCACTAAAAAAAAAAAGAAAAAAGAAAACATTCACATCCTCACCAAGCCCCATCTAATACTCATGAATCACATGCAATGTCTTCTAGCAGCAGTGTTGGCTTTTAAAGGTCAAGGCGCTCATAATAACAAGGTTTTGTCATGCAGATACTTTGTGTTAGAGGCTGCAGACATGGATACGTGACACATTTATTCCAGTCACCGTCTTTATGGGAATCAACAGCCACAACTGCACTTTTTGGTTGGAAGTGAAGATAAGAAGCTTTGGCATGTGTCCTCCTCCTTCTCTCTGCAGGTAAAGGCAAAGTCAAACAGCCTGTGGCACTGTTCGAAATGAATTAATGTTATGGGGCGTGGTGCTGTGAGTCTCTGGCATTTAATAAAAGGTCTGTGTGATAGAGGAGACCACCTCAGAGTAGCTCTTCATTCAGGAAAAAAAGAAAAAAAAAAGATATTCAGAGAGCTCACTTCAATCAAGCCAATTCATTCACTTTGTATCAGAATTAACAAATCGTTTTATCCAATTACCATTTCTACTACTGAGTGTTTTACGGTGTGTGCACGGCAGACTGGACTTTAATCATCTCCTGATTCTTCCAACAGCAGAAATTAAAAGAGCAGAAGAAGGAGGGTTAATAAGGTAAGAGCCATGCATGGATGGACATGCTGCACGGACAACTTTGAGTGCAGTAACATGCACCGCGTGCTGAATGCATACAGGAAATCTGACCAATAACCAACTGAATGATCACTTGGCTCATTAACGAGCTGAAGACGCCTGATTGGCTTCAGCAGGTGGCAACTGAATGCTGTGAATTGAAAATGAGGCGATGATGGGGCAGGATTTCCTTTGCCTGGTCCAGACTGATTGTGAGAGCTGGTGAGATGATTGGGAGAGGCATGGCAAAGCTACACACACACACACACACACCCACACCAAGCGGCCGATGCGATTGGTTCACACACTGAGGCGGCTGTCCTTGGGAGGCAAATGCCCCAGAGCTCCTCGGGGGCTCCATGGCCAGATGTTTTGCTTTGCTTGGTCGCCTTACTGCGGCCCGGTGTCTCTTAATCTGTCTTGCTTCACAGTAAAGCAACACATGAGCAAACACATCCCTCACTTAAAACGACAGGAACCCGCAATTTATTGTTTCCTGTCATTTCCACATACTTTTATTGTTAAAAAGAATAAAGAAGCAATAGTTGAAAAGTTTAAATGACTTAACTGTAGCATTGAGGCTGGATAAGGACGCAAGTGAGGAGGGTTAAAAGTGGGGACCAAATGTCCACAAATATTCAAGGTTTTCATACAGATTTTTATAAGGGTTGCCAATAGTTGTACTAGTGATGTATTTGTACTTCCTGAGCCATATTCTATGGTGACAATATCACTCCACTTCCGCTGCTTCAGTTTTTAACACAAAACAACGTCCGGTGGATCCCCACCAGCCCAAACGACCCAACCCTGATTAAACTATTCTCAAGATAAAGCCATTTGTTGTACTTTGGTACTTGTGAACTGTAAAATGTTCACGTTAAAAAATACTTAATGCTTTCCATTACAGAAAAGTGAAAAACGTTTTAAAGTCGACTTCACAACAACCATCAAGCATTAAGAACTCTCTTGGAACAACCAGCACCGTCCAATTTGGCCCTAAACTCACCAATAAAACGGAAGATTCAAATAAATCCTATACACACTGTGGTCATTGCAGACTCAAAGAAACCCCATGGGTGTTTTTTTTTTGCTGCAGTGTTGGCCAGTGCTCACACAAGAATGCATTGGTGCAGAGGGAAGAATTGCCTCACAGCAGTCTCCCTCTCTCTTTCCTTATGTGTCCTGCATGCCTACAGAGTGCTGTTTTCAGCCTCAAAGCATTTTAAGGCTGCAGTCATGCAGACAGAGGCAATACTCCTATGACACCAAAGGGTTATAGAAAGCTAAAATCTGTTGTGATACCTTCCAGGGTAAACGCAAAAAAATAAACAACATTCTTGTACTTGATTTTTCCCCCCCATGAACTCTTAGAGTGGGGTACAGATATATGCACCGAGCAAAAGGTAGCGCAGCATTCTTCCAGGGCACAAAAAAATGCAAGATGTGCTCCAGGTGCTTCTCAATGTAGAAACAGGGTCACGTAAAGACTAGGTGAAGACTTGAGCTTCTAAGAGTGCACTGTTGAGTAAAGGTCCAATGCAAAGATGGGAAAAAAGCTTCAATATTCTATAGAGGGATGAAGGAAATGATGGCTGGAGGGAACACCTTGATCTGTCACTGGAAACATGGCACTTTTAGACAGTTTTAGGATTTTAAGCAGAAATTTATCAGCTCATCAAATCCATTTAAAATTTGATATATTCTTAAGAATTACATCACAAACACTGGAGCACTTGAAACTGCATGTCATCAAGTTTGGGTTTGCAGCCTTCAGTACATCCTTCTCTGACTTACTCTTCAGTACTTCAGCAAATGTATCTAAATGTACTATTCAGATCTTACCAGTTCCATGCAAAATAAATAAATACATTTAGAACTACAATGTTTTTCAATTATCAAAGTATTTTAAGAAATACCATCCAATCACATGTCTCAGTGCACACAATATTTACTAAATTAAGACCATTTTCAGCTTGATCAGTCTGGACTTCTTAGACTAGTCAGATCTAATGTTTTTTCCAGGTCAGGCAACCATTATGACACCATAACACTCGTCAAAGTAGATGTGCTAACTGAGGAAAGAAGACTCAACTGTTATCAGTACCAGTCATGGGAAAAACAGGGAGAAGGTATTTAAAGGGAAACTTGATTTTCAGTAGAATACTGATGCAGTTCATTCAGGATTCACAATTATCTACATATTCTATATTAAAAACAATGAAGGTAAAACGTTAAAAATCACTAACGTATACAAACAAGTAATGGAGAAAGTGACCAATGATACTGCTGTGGCAGCTTCTTCCTCTGTGTTCTCGATTGAGCATAGTAGCTGTCACATTACGATGAACTGCGCCAGAAAGCCCTAGTGAGATAAAATGCTTCCAGATGTGTGTGAGAAATCTCAGGGGTCGCTGGCGTTGTCAGATTTGTGTCAGGAATCTCCCGGGAAGCCAAACCTTCCTCAAAGCCAAACAGTTTTTGTGCTGCCAGCTTCGTCTCTCAGGGTAACCTGGAACCAAAAGGTCCAGCCTTATGTTCAGTTAAAACATAAAAGATAATAGCGATTTTAAATCAGTTTTGAAGTAAAATAAAGTGGTAAAATTATTCAAATGAAATATTTTCCTTGATGTTAATGTACATGTGAAGCTTTGAACAAACCATGAAACGTTTGTGTAAGCCACAAACTTCTAAGAAAGCAGTGAAAAATTCACATAAAATTTTTGATATGGTTTCTGCCTATCCCTATTACTCTTCAAACTTTTTGAGCATTAAAGCAATTTAACATTCAAAGTTCAAAAGTCACATTTAGACACTGATTCATAATGCTTGAACTGCAATATGTGTAGATCCATTCTTGACCCTTGGCTTACTGATACCAATGTGAGACACATTTGCATAACGCCTGCCAAGGAAACAATTTAACAAGACTAAAAATATAAGCAAGAGTCTCGTATGAGTCTATTTTTGACCTGTCAGTTGACCAATTGCAGCAGACAGAGGATGATGTCATCACAGATTGTACTGCTGACTAAATGAGCAGCTTGAAGAAACCCAGACTTCCATCGTTCCAGAAACATTTTCCAGCTATAGTCTCAGAGACCCAAAGACATTCACAGGCCAGAGGTAATATATCATCCTTCCACAAAGTTCTGCTGCATCTCCATCCTAAACTCCCCCTCTGATCTCTTCGTCAGTAAAGGCCCATTAGGCTCAACGATAAATACACAAATATCAACTGAGCTTCCGGTTTGTCTTCTGCCTTTTTTTTTTCTTTTTCTTTTTTAGTCGAAAGATTCAGGGATTTCTCAAACTTGAATGAATCAAAGAAAGAAACACCCCAAGTTTGTGCTTGATGAGATCAAAATGTTGCTACTTTATTTAAATGTATTTTTTCATAACTTTCTAGGGTTTCATTAAATGTGGAGGGTACTGCATTTGCTTGTGAAATGTGACCTGTTTAATTAATAAACACCTGAAGAGAACTTGTTCTTTTATGCACACCTTATCCCAAAGTCCAGAAATTTAAGTCGAGTAGAAGCTATAATTACCATAGCCATATCTTTTTCAAACAAACCAGACTACACCATGCGTCTCTGTCAATTGTTTCTGTTGAGGACAATTAATCCAGCAGACAGGCTGACTTGATGTATGCAGTCTTCTGATGGTTATGGCTAAGAATAGAGGCAGGAGGTTGGCACTAAAGACAGCTCTTGTGGAAGCTGGTAATCAGTGGCTGAAAGGCTAATTTTCTACTTCAGATTACATTCTACCTGGGAGTCAAGAATAGATTTTCTAATGATATCCTAGAGCATTATCTGTTTATCTCTTCTCTATCTCATATCTGTAAATATGCTTTCACAAAAGTGTCAGTGAATTAGGAGGTTTGTGTCTTTGCTTTGTGTCTTCTGTGTTCTATGTTTGCAGACCTTCAGTGTTTTCTGTACCAATAGTGTAAAATATTCGCAGATTGATGTCAGATCTGGAATTTGACTGAAGTCGATGTTGATCCTCAGATTTTCACATTAAGGGGAAGCCACAGTTGGTCTGTTCTACTAGCCATCATACACTTTTTTTCCTTTCAGGTTTTTTTTGTGTCTTTCAATGTTAGTGTAATAGTTATACAGGAATTGACCTGCGTCCTTGATGCATGAATTCAGTCTGTTTTTCATGTGACATCACTTTTTAGGCTCATGTATTTCAAGTGGCACTCTTAGATAAAACAAAAAGCTTTCAGAAGTAGATTGAACAGCAAATGTAATTTATTTGTAGATGATTTTCAGGATAAATGTCACTGTTTTTGAAGAGCTTCAGGGGTTTGTTAGAAAACAGAAGGACATACGAGGAGGACTATTAATTACTGCTATCCATCAACTTGTTTTTCAACTCCTATTTAATTCATTTAGTCTGAGGGACAGTGTGCTAATTTGAGATTGTTCAAATTTCTTGTTATCAGAGAGATATACATGTGATCTTTTTGATTCAACAGGTTTAGCAGCAATTAGGATTTATCATCTAAAAAGGAGGGGCAACTACAGAGGCTGTTTTATTTGTCCCCTAAATAAATGGAATCATTAGTTGAAACCAGATGTATCTACATAGTATAATGTAAAATCAGAAAATCATTTCCTTTGTATCAAATCCCTTTTTTCCCTCTACATCCATATCAGTTGGCGTGATCGACTGGACTTTTGGCTCTGAGCCGACGGGGAATCCTAGCTCACAAAAGCTGCTATTTATATCCTTACGGCCCCCTCAGTGTTTGGCCCCTTCATTAACACGGCTGTCGGCTGGCACGGCAAAAATATTTGATCAGAACTAGAATATGGGTTGATGAGCTGTCCAAACGCATTACAAGCAAAGGCACAGGACATAAATGGACATACACGCATTTTTCAGGGTCTTTGGATTGAAGTACTGACACATTATCACCAACAATAGTCACAAGTAAAACAAGACTGTGTAAAACGATTGGGATGAGAAGGTTTATCTGCAAACAACATATCAGAAATTCTAACAGAAATTGAATCTGAGTAGAAAAAGAATGGCTTTCAAACATATGATGTACACCGCAGATTAAAAACGCATGATTAATCTAATACTTTAATATCACATCATGCTAAGGAGAATTTTTGTAGTAAAAGGCGATAAGAAGATTAGGCGATCAGGAAGCAGCGTTCATGGATGACACGACTCGATGCATTTCAAATCAAGGCTGTTTTTAAGGTGGAGCATGTTTTTATCTATTTTTATACAAACAATAGGGCAACACATCACCCTGGAAACAAGTCTTCATTTCTCAACATTGTTACCATAGCAAAGCATATGACCTCATCCTTCTAAAAATGATTATTTTTATGATACAAGAGAAAAAAAAGTGATTTTCCTTCCACTGAGTCAATAATTAAGCCCCTATTCCTGAACTTGGCGCATGACCAAAGGCAGTGATATTTTAGGAAGAGTTATTTTTTGCTCCTGCTTATTTACGCCAAAATAAAATCTCTTAAATGATGTATAGGAATAGGAACTATTGCTCTGCATTACATCCAGGCAGGTCAACTTCAGCAACAAATGAATTGTTTTATAAATGAAACATCTAGAGCAGTGTTCCTCAATCCTGATTCACAGGACACACTGCTCAGCATCTTTTACATCTCCTGCTTCAACAGACCCAGTTCTCATCAGTGAGTAATTATAAGGCCTCTGCAAAACTCGGTGATGAGCTGTTGAGGCAATTTATTCCTTTAAATCAGGTGTGTTGGGGCAGGTAGACAGTGAAAACATGCACAATATTGAGTCTGAAAGGACCAGGAGATGGTGAATAACTCTCTCGACAGTATTTGGGATTTACATAGAAATATTCAGGTGCATTCCACCAGAAAGTCAGAAATGTTTCTACATGCCTTTTTATTATTTACCCCCACAGTTAAAAAATTGGCAATCTCCATACAAATGAAACTACAAAACGTAACATGCTCATGGAAATAGAACAGAAGCTCTTAGGCCACCATCTACAACGAATGTTGGGTAGAAATTCTCATGAATTTAAATATTTTATGGCTGTGTTATATCTTCTTATCCATGTTCTAAAACTAGCAGATTCATTTAATGCTTTTTTTTGCTTCAGATTCTTTCAGAACATAAAAAAATGGGGCTAATTAAAACAAGACATTTATAGCCATCCATTCATCCATCCATCCACTGTCTGAAGGCTGTTATCCTTACAGGGCTGCGGGATGACTGACCATGTACAGCGGTCATTGGTGAGTAGCTGGAAAAACTCACACAGGAATGTCTATGATTCATCCAGGCTTAAAGGGACAGTAAGACTTACAGCAGATAACAGGAAGGCTGAACCAGAAAAGCCACAATCTTCAGGTTAATTAGTGAGTCTGCCTGCCAGCTGGCTGCTTTACAGACATGGCGTCTGACGTTTAGCAACTGTAGTTATAAAATACTTCGCTTAGGAATTATTGGTAGCCGTTCTTTAGTATTCATGCCACAGCTATCAGTTTTTGTCTGTCAGGTAAGAGAGGAAATTTGTTTTTTTTTGCAGAAAGCTGACCAGCAGTGTGCAGCAGCAGCTAGAAGGGAAAGAGTTGTACTGTGATATGCTATGGTAACAAAACTCCAGCAATTGTTCCTGCATTTCCTTAAACACACGTTAACCGTAGAATTAAAAAAATGTAAGAGATTTAGGGAAAGTGAGGTGTAGTAAACAAGTTTTGTCACTGATTTTATATTGTTTCTATGCACCAAAGAAATCAACCTCCTATCCTCATCTAGCAGTAACAATGGAAACAGAAAACAATAGTTACGGTGAAACAATCATTTTCATGCAGGACCAAGGCCAACGCTTTAGAGGACAGTCCCTCCTTGACATTGAAGTGACACATAATGAAGTTCCCATTGTGGAGCCTCAGTGTGTGTACTCATGTGTGCCACTATGCTTGCCAAGCCATGAGATAATAATGTCGGTGAATCAATAACATGGGGAAACAATGCCATCTATTCAGAAATCCTGTAAGCTACAGTGTAATCTGTTTGCGTTTCTGGCTCCCTTCACCAGCAAGGTAAAGGTCACAGGGAGCTGCTGGGGTTGAGATACAACAGGAAACAGGAGAGCAAGTTCAGGACTGCAGAGGCACAGATGGTTAAGTCGTGCATCAACTTGATGGTCGGTTCCTCTGTGGCCGAGACATTTGGATCAGCTGTGCGACGCAGTGTTCAAAGACAGATAGGAACTCTGCAGACTCATTGCTTCTGGCATAGTTGCAGTTGGCATGTTTTCCTCTTGAGGTACAGAGGAACACAAAACATCTGAGGCTCGGGATAGAAAGCAAATCCAACAATTTCCTTTCCAGGTAACGATAAAGAAATTCCAGCAGTTCTAGGGAACTCAGGATAATTGTATCTATCCATACAATTAGATTTGAATTGTATGGATAAAGTTGAGTAAAAATATCACAATTTCACAGGAATAATAAGCGAATCTAAAATAAAAATCTATACCTTAATCTATTGTATTTGATTTGAAAGCTTGCCAGCCAGCTTGTTGCTTTCCAATGTTAGTTTTAAATGACAGCATCAACTTCAGAATGTTATGCAGAGTTGTGCACCACTTCCACTTAATGGGCTTTTCACATATGGAATAATTCCCAAATGTGGAAAATAGTTTAGTAGTTTTGTTTCGGTCAGCTGCCTGGACATGTGAAGCAACGGGTGAGAAAGGGAAAGCTGAGATCTCTGGTTAATCCAGTGGATTTTCTGGAAACTAACAATTCTTCAAACAATACAAACAGAAAGACAACATCGTTTGTGGTTTTGAAATTAGCTGCAGCTGCTAAATATTTTAGCAAACAAATACATAATTACTTTCTTTATTACAAGAGTAACGAGATTTATGCATGCATCATCTACAGTAATGAGTTAACTTGTACATATCAGAAACATTTTCTAGGATATTTCCTTTACAAAACACAGTCACCTTATTATTGTATAAGACTGTGTACAGAGGAATCTTACAAATGACTGTAGCAGCAAAAGCTATTTATAGTAAAAATAGAAAATGAGTAACAATCAAGCAGTGCATTACATCAAAGGTCTGGTATATAATTTATTTGATGTAAAAGATCCAACAACAGCATCTGACTGCTTTGTGTTTGTATCTTTAATTTTTTCAGTTCTTCAAACATATTTGCATGATCTTATTCAAAGTTTGAGTGAATAAAAAATTATTCAGAAATGTTTCTTTTCTGTCCAGAATTTGACAACCGTGTAAAAAGAGCTTACAGTTATCGCATCAGAGGGTCAGGGGAGGGGGGACGTAAAACATTTGGCTATAAACTATTTACACTGCCAACAACTAAGTTTTACAAAGAAATGAAATACTGAACACTGTCAAAGCACATGTGCGAGGGAAGAGAATTATTTTTAAGGCTTTTAAAGAGCAATAAAGAAATCTATCTGAAGTACCAGTCTGGAACAGTCTCTACAGTACTGCAAGAAAGATATCAGTCAAACATGTACCCACCCAGACAATGAGTGCCCTTGTATGTGGAAACAGGATTACAGCAATCAGTTCAACAGCATCAGTCCAGTCAAGCCTTTATAGTAGAAAGGCCAGAAAGAATCAATTTTCTATCAAACGCCACACAGCAGCTTGGTGGAATATTGTAGAAAAAAATAAAAAGTAAAAACAGGAGCAGTGAAACAGACTGAGAATCCCATTCTAACATGCTCTGAGTCTTAATAAAAGGAGGGATGGCCCTGCCATTTTTTACATTTCCAACAGATTCCTTTGTCTTTACAAATACTGAATGATAACTGCTCTCTTTAAGAGCCTTAAAGAGGTTTCTAACCTCTGCTGCTAAAGTATGACATGCAACAAGGAGGTTAGAAACTCATCAAGCAGCTTTTCTAAAAGATGCAAAGAAATGTTAAGAAAAATAAATAAATAAAATAAAAGCAACCACAGAAAATAAACAGCCCATGTTGTCTTAGCTATTTTTGGCAAATAACAAGCGCTGATGACTCACAGGTACTACATTATGGAAATTAAATTCACTAATTAAAATTCAACTTCATTCAAATTCTTTTTAACCCTTAAAACAGTTTTATTTTTTCTGAAACTGTATTTGATCGAAACATATGTGAGTTTTTGGAGGGGGGAAGGAGCTGCAATCTGTAAAGTGTTGACTACACAACAGCTAATTACAAAAATGCACACATATGCAAAATTTTGAATAAGGAAATTAATTAATTCACTTGATGTAGTTACAGAAAGTAAACTCAGGTACATCACATTATAACAAATATGTTTTCTGATGGCTTAGAAAATTTTTTAAAGGTATATGTACATGTTTCCATTATGCTAGCTGCAGACAATATCATGCATTTTTAGATTTGTAAATAGACAACAAAAAAAGAATATGATGATGAGCAAATTTCTTATATCATGATATTTAACTAAGACCTGTTGGCTCTGTAATATGAGCAGCTTTTCATCAGAACCTTCAGGAGTAAAACTTATGATCTGCATGTCCATTTATCAATACTACATATTAATGTTCTCATAGACAAGCTCAATAATTCCAGCAGTAAAAATCTGGTATATAAATTAGATCCTTTACATCAATAAAACAGATCAAACTGTGTAATGGAAAACCATCACTCTTGAGGTAAACAGATTCAAACTGATAGATCGGCTTTAAATTGTGAATTAATGGTGGAACAAAACAGGGAGACGTCAAACCCGTGATCTCCTCGAGATCAACTTCACTGGTGTCACAATAAAGTCACTTCAAACGTGGAGAGTTTTTTCTCATCACATCAGAAGTGGAGCAGTGCACCCCCACCCCCCTTTGCTTTGAAGCATTTCCGTCAAGTTCAAATGAGCAGCGACGGGATCTAATGAAGCTGGATGGGACTGAACCTCTGGGAGCAAAACAGCCATGACAGGGTGCAAAAATAAAAGCTGCCCATGGATGCCATTGTGATCTGCAGAAAGCACGAACGGGGGAAGAAATCAAGAGAAGCTCATGTGATAAACAGACAAAGTGGAATGTCTGATATGAAAAACATATGACATGTTATTTCCTGTCAACCGGATAACATCACAGGGAACAAACAATGCCAATGTGAGAAAAAAAAAAAAGAATTTGTAAGGAAATTAATACAGAGATGGCCACTCAGCTACAGAAGACCACATACCAATAACCTGCCATTCATCCAGACCTGTGTGTAATACATTCTCTATATGATTATGAAGTCCTTGGACATTTGTTAGCAAACTAAAAGCATCATGAACAGTAGAAAGGACACAACTGAGAATTTTTTGTCCTCCATAAAAGAGTGGGAAAATACAAGTAATTATTGAAAGAAGTAATGCAAAGTCAAAGCTGAACTTTCTCTATTTTTGCAAAGAAAAAAAAAACTGTCTTCAGTTGGAATCACAATAAGTGGTTCTACAAAGTATTGACTTACGGTGCTGAACACAAAAACAAGTTGCTACTACAAAATAAATAGAAAACCACATTTCCTTCTTCTTCCACCTCACAAATATCTTCTCCTTTCGTCCATCAAATAACACACTGATGAGTTTTTTGAAGTTGGCGACATGAAAAATATGAAAAACGCAACATGAAAAATATGAAAAACAAACTATCAATACTTTTTGCTTTAGAACCGTTTCCTCATGACGACATACAGGTTTTCAAATCTTTTCAATGGTATAATATTTAATACTTACTCTACTACAAGTTATGTTAATATTTCCCAATTTGTCACTTATTTGTTGCCTCCAACTCTGTTGAAATCTCACTTTTTAGTGTAAAAGCTCCACATAGTTTATCAGACACTATTAGATCAAATGTGTTCAAATGATTGAATGGCTTTCAAAATGGAAATGGACACTACTAGAAAACATTTGTAAAATTAATTGTATGGGGTTTTTTATGTTTTTTTTTTATCATTTAAGCAAGCCTTCCAGTGTTCTCTGATCTTTCTTAGGGCAATGTTAACAAGTTATCCAAAAATACCAAGAAACAAACTGATTCCCAAATGGCATAACAGCAGCAAACATGAATGCTTCATTGTTTTGTTCTTTTTTCATGATGATCAAACGTTTTTCAGATTGTTGCCTCTGACAAATGTTTGAAATTAGATTTTAAGTAGAGAACCCTCTGAAAATTGGGTAAGTGTTAAAATGCATCTAATGCGTGTTAAATAACCATTCGTCCAACTTAATTCCCATAATTTCAATTCTGAAAATCACAAGCTTTCCTTTTAACATTCATTATCTTTAGTGAAGGAGACCATTATGTTTCCTCCGCTCACATCCAGCTGTAACCTTCTTTCAGAAGTTGCTAAAACCAAGTCTATTAAATTAAATGTCTCATGTCTTTGATTATATTATGAAACACATACTTGTCTGCATTTAAACAGTAATGGGATTGAGAAAAATAAATGGAGCTTTTGTTTCCCGTTTTAAAAGGGGAAACACCGTAACAATGTTAGCTAATTAGTGTGTTAAAGCAAATCCCATCATCTGTACTTTTCTGTTCCAAAAGAAGATGTCCCCTCAACCCCCAAGAAAAAAAAAAAAGTTTCACTGGTAGACTGGTGATAATCCTCACTTAACACTGGTTCTGTTTGTATCGCTACAAGAAGTAACTATGGAAAAGACAAACTTGTGCCATCATAGCAGCAACTGTTTTGCTGGTTTCAATTTCCCACCATAAATCTAATTTCCAACTGTGTTTTAAAGCACCAGATTGTTTTAATAAATGCAGAAAGAAATCAGTCTGGGATAATCACTGGAAATGCTTTGGCGGAAAACTGAAATGCAGAATGATGATTTAATTGAATATCATTAACTGTTTTTGAGCAAGAATATGTCATACTTAAAGTGGAATAATTTTAGTGATCTTATGCATTTTCATCTAATCAACAGAAAGAAAACTAAAGTACCTTGCCCAGGGAAGTGTCATCAAAAACACAATTTATTTAGAGCAATTTTACAGAAAAGGTTTATAGAGGGAAAAGTAAAATAACAGAACACTATCAACCAATCAAGACGATATCCTTCGTCAAGGTTAAAGTAATCTCTGATGATGCATAAGTGTCAAGTCTCATCAAGAGTCCAATGAGAACTCCCTCTTCCATACACACACGAATGCAAAAATGCAGGTTGACACACTCAGAATTCAACAATACTACACTGAAGCATCCTTATAAAGCCTTTGACTCACTGCAAGGTGCAGAGTGTCGAAGGAAAGAAGTGTTTTTTACAGAAAAGAAAGAGTGACAGTACTTGTTAGAAGAACTAAAGACCTTCAGCAAGGTTTTCAGGAGGACATGTGTGAAAGAGGAGAAAAAAGGTCTTAGCTATAGCGGCGAGTCCTTCAATGAAAAAGTGCAAAACCAAGCAGTTGGCTAAGCTGTACTCTGACTGAAATTAAGAGTCATGCTGTGCAACATTTATTTAAAATAATGAGCATCTGTTAATCTACAGTTTCTTCTACAGTTTTCAGAGGCCAGGTGCAATGTGTGGTCAGGGATTTCACCTTGTCACTCTGGGAGGTTAAAGTCCTGGAAGAAGATCTGAAACTGCTCTCTGCAGTACTCCGGACATTTCACCAACTTTGCAGAATACCAAAAAGGTTTTGTCAGATTACATTGTGCCTGCAAACAAACTTCAAAGTGACACATAATCTCTAGTTTGGTATCAAGTAGCCAAATAAGAAAAAGAAAAAAAGGCATCTAAATGTCATTGACAGCTCCTTTACAGGAAGCTTGTCAAACTAAAAGTTCAGCAGTAAATGTTTGAGTGGAGCAAATTCCAAATCATTGTCTCGAGAAAGCTAAACAAGCACAAAGTAGTGAAAACATTAGGACTATTTCATATGGTAAGATTGTTGTATTTATTTATTTATTCATTTATTTTTGCACAGATGTTGGCGTTTTCCTGCCCTATATTATTTGGATTTGCTGCCTTTTGCAGCTGCAAGCATAGAGACAGCAAAGCTCCCTGTAAGAGGTCAGAAACCAAGCGAAGCAGCTTCCTGTTCTCGTCACACACTAAAAGCCTGTCCATTAATGCATGAACACAACATACAATAAGCATTCTAACCGCAAGCTAAGCTCAGAGCAGATTTATGTATTGAGGCTGTCACAGCACACGTCTCAGGATTTTCAAGAGGCAGCACTTTGGTAAACATGGCCATCAATAATACAGTAGACTCTCCCAGACATAAGATGATCTGGGTCAGGCTCCTTGTCATTTGAATTCCAATAAGTGATAGTAAAAGATGATTTTATCAAACTTGGTCTTATGCAGCACAACACTGAACTCTGATAAGAAGGAGAAAACATCCTGGTGAAACAGGAAGTTCCATTTGTTACACAAAGAAACTAACTACTAAATTGAACCACAGATACAAGCTGAAAGCTGTTTTGTTCAATCTGTTGGAGGAATATGGGTAAAAGCAAAATGCTTCTTTATTACAATGGTTGGATCAATAGATAATCTTGATAAGTGTCCCTAATAAAAATTACTCAATATTCAAAAGAAAACAAGGATACATCCAAACTAGTTTATCCAGACACATTTGAAAAAACGTTTCTATTTCTTGTCTCGAGGTTTTATAGAACTTCGATATTTAAAATTGGGTTTTCCTAATTTTATTAGCTGTTGCAGCTCTCTATCCATCTATGTAACTGTTGTGCTCTGACATCACCAGACGGTGAGCGCAGAAGGGAGTTAAAACAGAAGGTATTTAATTTTATGATGTTCACAGCAAAGTGCAAAGTTTATTAACCAAAAGAATGACTTCTTCATGATAACTGGAACTGGAATGAAATGTGTTAAAGGCTGAATCATCAAGAAGTTCAATCAAAACATAATGGAAACATGCAAGCAGTAGCAGCGTGCTCCTGATGTAAACATTGTGAGGCAGAGCAAAATGTTACTTTATGAAAAACTGCATGTCTCATTGGCTATGATTAAGTAATAAATATTTTTATGAGACAAGTTATAAAGAAATTTCTTAACCTGCTTACCTAAAGTAAATGGCAAATACACTTTCCAAGTCATAACCAAATGACTTTACACTGGAGCCACATTCACCCAATCATATCCACATTTATACATCAAAACTCAGGTCATTGTGCAACATGTTGCAGGAGGAAGCGGGAATCAAACCGTTCTACAAAAGATCCAGCCGGGACAAACATCTGTTGCCATCAAGTGAAACAAATATTGCAGCATCTGAAATGCCGTTAACGAGGCCCAAGTGTTGTACTTTTACTGCCCCATAAATCTACAAGCTTTCCATGACGGAGTTTATTTCATTAAACTGAAGGTAATATCGATTTTAGGAATAAAACAAAGTGATAAATCACTTAAAATTAAAAAAAAAAACACTGGTATAATTCTTCCAAGCTAATTTACCTTTAATAAAAGGAATACTTAGTTTAACATATAACACTGACAAGCCTCCAGAGGGTGAGGATGCACCCTCTGTGTTTCATTGTGAGCAATAAAAAAATGATTTGACTAACAGTAGATTCCTGTTAAAAAAACACCACAATCTTCTGTGAATGCTAGAACACACTGTTCTGCTACATTAATATTGTAAAACTTTCTGTTACACAGAGCACATATATCTTAGCTTTCAGCTGAATTGTATAAGGCAGAATAACAGAAAAATATACACTTGAAATCACCAGGCTATTGGGTATTCCCCTAGTCCTCTCTACCCATACATTATATTTATATCAGTTCTGAATGTCAACAGTATGAAGACACTACCATTGCGGTTTGGCAATTCTACATACAGTATAATTACAATCGCCAGCTTGAGCATGCATGCATGCTAGTTATGCAACTTTTCCTCAGGCCAGGCCTCCTGGCAGAGTGAATAATGATCTGTGTTACAGTCGACTCCCAGCTGTAATAATTTAGCAACCTAAGGAATAATTGTGCTTTTCTTGGGCACCCACAGCAATCCGTTAATGACATGACCAAAGCCTGCAGTAGCAATCCCAGTAATAACAGAAGAAAATACCTGAACAATCTAACCGAAAACAATCAAAACACAGAAAATGGAAATGTAGAATAAGTAAATTGCTTTTTAATTTAATGTGAAACAGGTATGAAGCAAAAAATAATAATCAAACAACATGCCTGTTCAAAATAGGTTTTACATCCAAGTATAAAATCTATAGTTAGATCAGATCAATCTTACACATTATTCTTTCCCACTTTTCCTGTGAGCCCTCCTTCCCTTCCCCTCCAGACACCCATGGGTGTGGCAAAACTCCTCCACCAGTTTGAGAGGGGATGAATCACGGCTGTCGTCTCCACAGCAACCAAGAGTGGATGCTGAGGTCTTTGCACGAAGGGATTCTCATGTGGCAGGTGGTGCTCCTTCCTCCAGTGAGAACTGGAATGGCCTGCAGGGCCTGGCCCGAGCCACGCCACGGCTGGCAAGCTGTCAGCTCAACTTAGCATAGATCACAAAGCTGACATGAGTCAGTGGTGTGCTCTGTGTTGGTATCAGGGATATTAGATTGATGCAAAAGGCCCCAAGCCAAGGAAAGCCAGAAGAAAACATTTCCTTTCCTTCATTTATTGTAACTTTGCTTTTGAACAGATTAATTATTGCAATAATCATAAACTGAGATCTTCAGGAAGAACTCGTTTTGCATACTTGCAGGTTATCTTTGATGTTGAACATAAAGCAACTGCAGCCTTTCAAAAAAGTGACAATTTAATTGGTAATGATTTTAATCATTACCAATTAAATTGTTTCAGTCCAAAGAGCAAAGTAACAAGAGGCACTTGATCATATGTTTGGATCTGAGGCACTAAAGTTAAACTGACACAGAGAGAAGCTCAATATTTGTGGCCTGCAGCATCAATCAAACTCTGAATACAAATAGGATTCATAACGGATGAAAAAAGAGAGGGTTGTGATTTATAGTCAGACAGCACATCTGTTAGATCATCGTTAAAAAAAAAAAAGTTCTGGTCATTTAATATATATTTAATAATACATATTAGCCAGTCTTCGCTTCATACAATATTTTTTTAAACACAAAAAGCCCCTAAGAAGGTTGCAGATGAAGCACACACAATTTCTAGCAAACAGCAAGCTGGTGTCATAATTCTGGCTGAATGTTTGAATGTTCTCATCAGGAATTGTAAAGAAAATTGAAATGTAGATTCTGTCACACTTCCAACCAACTGACCCCACCGCCCCCGTTAAGCTCAAACCTGTCATGAACTGGAAAATGACATAACGCTTAAATAGGCATGGCCAGGAGCAAGGTATAGCAAGGTCTTAAAAATCTAACTTTTCAAAATCATAAAAGGAAATAAAAATTTATATCGCTCCTAACTTAGAAAGTCAGTCTAATAAAATTTAATTGAAGGTTTCAGAGTGGCTAGTTTTCTTTAGTTCACATCTCACAGGACAGAGGAGAATATGTCCAGTCACTCCATTAGTCTAAACGTCATTCATTACATGTAGCTACTTATGACAATGATGTTCTGATTTAATGGTCTTCACACTAATCTTTCAGCTGAATGTTACAAAAAAAACTATCAAATTTTACTTTACATTTAAATTCAATGTCAGATAAAATAGGTCGCTTAATTTGTTTTGTTTTCTTTCACTGACGCATCTAACAGGTAAAATTAACAGTCAGTTGAGAAGAGTTTCTAAGGAAACAATTTTTTCTCTGAATATTTTCCCTCTTAATTATGCTGCTCTTTATGTAATAACAGTCTAACTAACTAGTTAATAAACCCAGCTTTCTATTCATGTAAAACATCCATTGCCCCTGAACCTTCTTGGTCCTTTTCTGTTTAATTTATATACGACTCCCCTCGGATCTATAATTAGACATCATGACCTCTCCCATTATTCTTATGCAGGTGACACACAGCTGTATTCATCCATTTTCTTCTGACATTAACCGTCTCTTTCAATGCCAAACTGATGTCAAGGAATTTTCCAGGAATTTACTAAAACCAATTCTTCTTTTAGAATCCTATCATCTGAAAAAAACATCCTCCTTTAAATCTTTTGTTGGTTAAACCCTGTGAGGATTTTAAAAACAAGGTGTCACATCCATAATATATCAAGGTCTGAATCTTAGAATCATATTCAACAGATTTAGAAAAACTAATTCATGTCTTTATTTCTGGTAGATTTGATTACTGTAATAAGTACAAAACATTCCCACGATAAAATTCAGCTGAATCAAAATCCTGCAGCAAGGCTTCTAACCAAAACCAAAAGATTTGAGCAAATCACTACAATCTCAAAATACCTTCACTGGAAGTAAATTGGAATAAAATTGTAGAGTTTTTAAAATATGGGCATTGATACCAGTAACAGGTCAAAGCTTTATTGGTAATTTGAAGATTTATGTGCAGTTTGCATGATTTTCTGTAGGTTTTCTTTGTTCTGTTTGGTTACTTTTTACAGCCAAAGAAATTCCTAAATCTTGACAACAGGAACAAGTGTGTAAATGCACAGATTTCTGTGTTGGCTGTCCAGGCACTGCTGTGCTTTTGCCTAATGACTAAAAGGTTTTGGTAGCAGATCTGGTGCAGAATATTACAGAAAAATAAGCAACAGCAGTCCTCTGCGTTTTCTAACTTATAGTGTGCTGACATATAGACTGGCTTGACACGGCAATTATATTTCCAGCAGGTAGCAGGATATGGCTTCGTAGCAGCTGGATGTGTAAAATTGAATGTTATCGTTGCCCCAGACGAAAGACTTAACACTTTAAACCAGAAATAGATTAAACCAGAAATAGGTTATAACGACGGAGAAGGTGAGCTAAACGTTTTTATTGCCATACGTCATACTCAGAAACATTTAAGTTAGTGATTCAGGTAGAATCAGAAACTTTCTTAAAAAAATACTTCCACAGTACAAAATAAAACTAGGTAAAACAATCTATCTCTTTGTAGGTTTTTGCAGTATTTTTCCCCTTAAAGATTTTGATCAGATCTGACTCCAACAGGCATTTTTTCAGGGAATTAGTTATATGACTTGTAATGACAATAATAGTTTTATATTTAGTATTTAATTCCCATCATTCATTTCTACAGTTTTATTTTAAATCAACATGCTAAATCATCTCCCTCCACTTCCAAGTCAAGTCAAGTTTATTTGTACGGCACATTTCAGCAACAGGACTTCACATCTTCAGGTCTCATTTATTCTTGATAACTAACTTTCCCAGGAGGCCTTGTATAAAGTGATGTCTTTGGAGGCCTTAGTCCTCGGCGCAGACGTCGCGGGTTCGACTCCCGGTCCCGGCGACCTTTGCCGCATGTCTTCCCCCCTCTCCTTGCCCTCTTTCCTGTCTGCCTACTGTCGCAAAAAATACGAGCCACTAGCGCCGCAAAAACTCTTCACAGAAAAAAGAAGGGAAAAAAAGCTACTAACAGAAATAGCAGCAGTAAAATAAGAAAACCACAGTTAGAGGTGTAACTTCATGTAAAGATTTTATTGCCACTTGAATATTAAAAAAAGGCCTCTGCACACTGAAATGTTTTATGAGCATGGCTATGAGGGATGCTAACAGTACACTGTGTGGGTGAGAGAAACGCTTTTTAAAAACTAACATGACCAGCTTTTCTGAGCTTTTCAATGAATGAGTTACTCTGACGATAAAGTGGAAACACACTATAAAATGCTGCCTTTTAATATATAAACTGATATAAATTGAAATGTATGTTACAGTGAGACAGAGGTGTCCGTATCCACACACCCACTGCTTGAATTACACAGCCTGTTTGAGCCAGACGATTAAAGGGAAATAGAGGAGTGCCTTATGGACGACTGCTTCAGTTTCAGCACCATGGACAGGGGACGGCCATTTTCCACATGGAGAAAAAAAGAGAAAAAGAAAAACTGGAAATCAATGACCTCAGTTACTGCACATGCAGCGGGACTATTCTACAGAAAATAAGGAAAACACGGCGAAATAAATGTGAGGATGACATAAGTAAGAAAGCCCTCTTTTTTCCCAGGGAGTGTTCTCTTTTTCTAAAACTACAGTATGAAAAGGTCTCTGTCTGCATCACAAGGTATTTATAAACCCTACAATCAAAAGTTTCCCATAACGGTTTGAAACTATGTTACATTAGCTGTTTAAAAAACATGAAAAACCAAATTGAAGATTTGTCTATTATCTGTAAACAGTAATATTCAAGCCTCGTCTCATCAGATTTAGATCTTTTACTCATTCTAACATGAACTGATCAGGAATTCTACTGTAGCTTAGAGTTAAAGCCATCACTACCAATTACTAGGAAATGTATGCAGATTTCTTATGTTGAACATTAATAACTACATCTGACAGATTCTCATTATTTGTGGCATTTAGTAAATGCAACATGTTGGTAATTCTGACTGATCTAACAAAAAAAAATCTTTCTGATTTAGTTTCAGTTAAAGAAAAAAAAGGTGGGGATTTTTTTTAAAACAGACATTAAAATTAGATTTGGTGTGTAAGGTGTGTGGGTGTGTGTGTGTGTGTGTATGTTGAATCTTGTGGAAAGCATACAACATCAGTGGTGAAACATAAAATGAGTGTGTGTGATCATTGCTGTATTAGGAATTATTATATCAATTTCCTCTATGTATCTGTTCTGCGTAATTCCTCTCAACATAGCATGCTGGTGTTATTTCCCTTCGGTCTACTTCAGTTTTATCTACAGTATCACATTCTCAAAAACAACAGCATACAGTAAGTAGCCTTGGTTCAAGTTCAGGATTTACATATACATTCTGTCAAGCCACAGAGTGAAAAAGACCCAGACCTGAGCATAAACATGCCTCTGCAGTGATCCAGGCAGAAAATTACATCATAATTGCACTAATGTTGGAGGTTTTTGCTTTCCTAGAGTCTCCTGAAGTGAGAGGTCTAGCCTGTGTGTACTCTGTTCAACTCTTTCTGGGACCTGGAGTGTGTATTTACACACATCTATGAAGGTTCACCAGATACCAGCTCAGGAATGTCTATTCTGTGCTAACTCTCAAACAGATCAACATCTCCTTAAAACACCACAAGTAACGTGAAAAGGATGTTGTCTTTCTGTCCTCATGCAGACACTAACCCACCACAGCATCCCCTGGTATACATGCAGGGGGCTCTTGCTTTCGAAAGCACGCTTATCCTTTTAATCGGAGATGAATCCATCAAAGTGGGTCAAAGTCTTCCCCATCTGCCCCGGTCAGATTTTAAATGCACAAGGGTTGATTAAAAAAAGACCAAGAAAATAGGCCATAAAGCAGGAGCGTACTCAAAATAATAAAAATAAATAAAACAGATTAGTCTAGAGAAAAAAAGATTGAAAGGTAAAGGCGCAAAATAAAGATGTGCATCTGTAAACAAAAATTCCACAAAACAAAACAAAATCTCTGATTTGAATGTGCAGTATGAAAAAAACAGTTTGCAGTTTTTGTATAAATGAGTCAAACCAACTTTTTGTTATCCATCATTTATACCCTTAAACATGCGCCGTGCAGCAGGCGGGGCAACATGGTGGGGAGGGGAGAGTGTGCAGCAGGGTGCTGGCTGCCAAACATCTGGGAGGGTGGGGGGTGCTAAGCTTCCCCCATAGCTGTGTGTAAACTGTGAATGGCTGTGTGTGATATGTCCCAATTAGTCCTTAATGCCCTTTTTTCTTATTATTGTGTATTTTTAGCTATGGAACTGGTTACATGTAGTATCCTCTCTTGTTGTGGATCAAAAATGACAGAAAAAGAAAAGCTCTAGATAGAATTCCAGCGGGAAAGATTACAGAAGTCGGCTTTTCATCTGCAGATCAACCTGCAGCAGCAATCTGATGTCATGTGATGAGCAGGCGTCGCTACGTTCTGCGTCGTACAGGGTGGGGATCATAAAAGAGGGCAGGCCCTCACATTTAGTCCGTCACTATGCAACGCAGTGGGGGGGATTTCCTAGATTAAGCATTGGCATGCACTGGACGGAGAAGGGTCACTTACAGTGCACAGTATGTTTTGCAAACATAAAAAAAAACTACAGTGAAAAATCCTGTTACTATTTCAATTCAGAATTGAATTTATGCCAATTAGCAAGGGAGAAAAAATGGTCACAAGCTCATGACGACTCATCCCCTCTAGATGAGTGGGAAAATAAAAAGTTGCCTTTTTTATTATATTATTGCATCACTAAAACAGTCACTGATCTTCGTGATGCAAAGTTGTAAAAACCAACAGTGTTGGTGCCAGCGACATTCCCCAGCAGAACAAAAACACTGAACAAGCAGCTCTGTTCTTCCTGAATTATGTTCCATCAGTTCAGCATAGGCCTCAGTATAAATCTCATCATGTGGAGTGAATTACCAAAATAAATGAGAAGCAGCACATTTTAATCATCATGGTCAGGAACCCCATTTATCTTTTCTGTCAACTGCTTCACATGAACAGTTGAAGGAAGGAAAAAATGCACAGTTTTAATGTTAAATGGGTTAGGATATGGTTGGGTTTAATATATAAAACTGCAAAAAGACACTTTCTCAAATACATTCTGGTTTGATAGTCCAGAATGACTGGGCAGCCATGTTTTACTGCAGTGCAGATAAGTAAAAACATATACTTTTCTTCATCTAATGAATCTTTATAGAAGGTTATAGTCATACTGCCGATTAATATGCATCTGACAATCTGAGCTGAAGTCGGCTCCTAACTTTGATTTGACTTTGCCTCGGCTGAAATTAGAGAAGATAGTGAAAGTTCCTCACATAATGGAAAGATTTTGTTTTCTTTCAAATTACATTTTCACTGTAATTGTGTTGCTGGCAGGCAGGTTAATATGTAGAGTATTTATAGAAAATGTTTTGAGATGCAGCAATCACCCTTTATAGAAAATAGAAAATAACATTGAACAGTTTTCATTTACATTTTTCTCCATTAAATAAAAGCAGAACCGTCTTCAGTAAACTATAAATATGAAGGCAGCTAACCTACAGCAACCACTATTCTCTTTAGAGTTTATCTGGTGATATGATAACATGAACACTTCCTGCTTTAAAGGAAAAACTTGCAGCAGATGTACTGAACTCATGTCTTGGACTTCATAAGGCAGCAGCGTCTCTGAACACTGAACTAGTGTCACATCAAAGAAACTAAGAAGTTAAGACTCTGCTCTGAGCCAGCTAATATGGCCCAGTGCCTTCAGAGCTTTGAGAACAAGCCTTCTCTCACATCCAGGATTTGAGTGAATGTCACTCTATACTCAGACCAATTCAGACATAAGAGAGGTCTGAATAGAACATGCCTTATTTCTTTTCCCAACTAGTCAGTGATGAAACTGTATATGTGGTTCAGAACATATTTAGCATACAACTGTGGTTGCCAAAGAAACAAGAGAATAAGATCAGGACTGAATGATTTATCCAAACATTTTACTAATACTGTAAAGGTCAACACACAGAGTTGATAATCTATTTATCAAACTATCCACAACAGCATCTGCTCAGTTGGTTGCTGACAATCTAAGATTCTGTGCTCAATTTGTTCTACCAAAAAGCCTCAGTGTCTCAAATAAAACATAACAGCTAAAATCCAGTAATTGGTTTTTCTTACAGCACATTTCAGCAAGATGCATCCATTGTGATGCAGGTAAATTGATGAGGTGTATCAGATGTGCAATCCCTCAACTCAGTGCATTCCTTCAGAGCTGTTTTTTTAACCACAAACCTGCAAGTAAAATGTTACATTTATTTATGGTTTAAAACTAATCACTAGATTCAACCTGTATCTGTGGCAGCTGAAGTAAAACTATGTGTAATAATGTGGCAACACAGTAAGATAAAATATCAGAAGAGGAAACAAACACTTCCAGGGAGATGTTTACTAAAGAAATGCTAGTTTGTCTTGACGATGGTGAAGATGGGGGGAGCTCATCGCTCAAAGTTTGATTCAGTGAATTATAAACAAACTTATAACTGAAAACTAGTCAAGAAATTCTGTATACTTAAAATTACTGTTTGAACAGCCAACTTACTTACAGAAAAAGTTTATTAAACAATGTTTTGTGGACAAGACTTTACCAAGTGTGAACATTAAGAACATCAATGGAAGCAGAAAATGTTACTTTCATTGATGTTTGTCTTAGAGGTATTTCCTGAAAGTACAAGATTCCTTTGATTGAGAAATATCAAATAAGTTTACAGGAATTCAGGAAGTCTCTGTTCCTCACTTGACCTAAGAGCTGTTCAAGAGAAATCCAGACGCAGACAGACGTTAGAAACTATTTATTGTCTGAGCAATAAGACAAAGCCTTGTGAAAAGCTGACTTCCTTAAATTTTAAACTCAGATTAAAACACAACAAAAACAAAAAAATGATGTATTGAAATACATCTTTTTTTTTTGAACAGGCCTGTATCACTTTCATACTAGCATAGATGGAAAAACATACACTGATTTAAAAAAAAAAAAAAAAGTTCAACCCATAGAGGCCTAAACGTGCAATATACTTGGTGCAAATACCACAGCAGTGAAGTCCATCCCTCCATAGTTGTTTTGACAGCAAAAGGCGGCCCAAAACTGGTAGTCATAAAGTTATGCCTGACTGGTATATATTGAGAACACTTTCCTTGCTCCATCGACACAATGAAGCAAAAAGCACTGTGCTGCTCACACCAGTAAGGCAGACAATCAATATCCCAACACAGCTTCATTGCCATGCATTCACTGGCTGAGCTAAAATATGAACAGGGGGTCTAAACACAAATCGATGTGGGGCTCTGCATGGGGTGTCCTTATTTTCCTATGAAAACAGGAAAACTGAACAGAATCCAAAACAGGACCAGCAGTAAAGATGGATAATGGTGAATGTTAGAATAAACCACACAAAGATTCAGATGATCATTATTTTCATTGTAATGAATGCTTCATTTCCAAAACGGTAATGAGGCATTCCGTTGTATTTTTCCATCTTAACATATCTGTAAACAATACACTGAACACTCAATCATTTCCATGTTTTACTTTGGTGAATTCAAAGGCAATCAATGTTTCCGGCTTCACCTCAACTACAGACTTCCCTGAAGGGGAATCAAGTGAAATCCCGCAATCAAGAAAAAGCACCAATTACAATTCTGCAACAAAGTCTTGCATAATACCATATTAAAACAACAATGCACAAATTTTATAAAACATTTTTTTTTTAAAAAAAGCTGCTAAATGAGCATAACCAGAAAGAAGAAACAATTTGACGCACAAACAGGACCGAGCGGCTCACTTGCCTGAAACGTGTAAAATCTCGTCCCATTCGGTGGATGGACCTTCGGGGAGTTTGTCCCCGAACTCATATCGGAGAAAATCATAATTCCTTCACGAAGAAAACAATCCAAAACTTATCCGTTTCCCCTCCTTTCTTCTGATCAGGCGAACGAAGAAATCGTTCAAAGGAAACTGGAAAAACAATCCGAGACAATGACTCGGATCAGCTGCTGACCCGCCGCTGCGCTCCCGACATTACAAGGTGGAGAGCTCCGGTCAGATGCGCAACGCTCCTCAGAGGGAACCAACCCCCCGATCATGAAGGTGACAGCGAGGAAATCCCTTGGTCTTTACACCTCGCCCCCTTCACCAGCAGGTGATTAATCTCGGTGGGCTTCTAGCGGGTTGAATGGAGAGAGGGACCGAGCGGAGCCATGCTCTCCCCACGCCCGCTGCAAGCTGCTCTGCTGGCGGCGCGGATGGCTCCGTCTGTGCGCGGATTATCGCCTCCCCCCTCCTCAGGCTTCACCAATAATCAGTCAGAGCATCACAGCCGCGCTCAGCTGACTCAAATTAGGAGAACACACGTTCCTTGTTTATGCACTGTAAAGCTGTACTGTTGTTACAGAACAAATAAAATCCAGTTTCCCCCCCCCCCATTATTTGGTAAAGTAGACGAATATTTATAAGTCAGTATTAAGGTACGAGGAAGAAGACACTCCTGGGTCAGATTTCTGTTTGTTTTGAGACAATACATATTTTGCATGAGGAAATGGGTGCTTTAAATTTTTAGTTTTTCAAATTTTCTGGGCAAGAACAAAAGAAAAAAAAACATATACAATTACCAACAGTAAAGCTTAGGCTGCCTTTAGTGGTACTCAGAAGACATTCTGGTATTAAGAAATTGCAAAGTAAATATTAACAATTTAGCTTTAATAGAGAAATGGTGGCTTGTATTTCTGGGCTCCACTTAATATCTGAGGTCCATAATTTGGATCTGGTAATGACCTCCAACACAACTTAACCATGATCCACTTCTTAATTCCAAAAACAGTGGCATGTGTTCACAGATAAACTCTGAATGCTGATAGTTTGTTATTTTTGTACTCTAAAGTTGGATTTTAAAGTGCCCTGATTTATGCTGCTGTATAAATCCTACATTTGTAAGAACTCAATCGCCATGTTTGCTTTTGGCTTGGGCCAGTTCTGCTTCAACCTTTTCATAAAAAACACAAACTACAAATGTGTTTTTGCGTTACGTTTTTGGTATGAGGTAGGGTGAAATTACAAGATTGACTAATTTTGTTGCATTTAATAAAATATGGATTTCAAAGTGAATGAAATGTGTTCTGATCATTTACATTTTAAGAGTTTAAAATGTCTTCAAACCATTCACAGGCCTGCATCCTAAATGTTTACATTTATTTTTGTTTTAAGACACTTTCTGATTCTAGTCAAAGTCAAATGTTTAACCATTTTAGGGGAAGTTCACTGACCACATGCAGTCCCACTTTAGAAATCCTTGAGTGCGCAGTAATGTGCAGTAATTAAGTTTTCTTGATTATGAGGAATCTGCACTATTATGCATGTGTATGTCTGCAGTAAATTACATTACACAGTTACATTAATTTCTTTGGTTTAATGAAGTATTCAAAGTAACTCAAGTATTCATATTAAATGCTGATGAGGAGGGATTTAACTGTTTGATCAAACTAGCTGTGATTGAGTTATGAAATCCACTTTAGTCTGGAAAAGAAAGGAAAAACTCTTCAGTTCATGCTGTAGCTTGATTTCGTGTTGTTAGACACAGTTCAGATTGAGTGGTTTGAACTTGAAGCTAGCCCTGAACTCCTTGGATTAGACTTCAAAGAGATGGTCTTGATTTAGTGCCTTAACAGCATTTTATAGAGGAGAAGCAAAAGTTTAGATGAGGTCACTCTCATCAGTTCATTCACGCTGCTTTTCAAATGCACCTTTACATTTACAGAAAATTCCACACATTCATTCACATGTAAAATAATGAGCTAAGATCTGTTCATGAAACAGCTTGAACCACAAGAGGAAGGGCTGCTCTCACTTTAACCATGTTAAAAATCACTGTACTGATTTTTTGAGTCATTTAGCAGAGCGCTACGTTGGGATCTGTTGACGCCAGGAGAACGCCAGGAGACAGGCCGCAGATGGGCCTAACACTGACTTTCTGATTGGCCTATAAAATCTGAGGACAGTACACTCTGAGGCATCCTCAGGGCAGCGAGGTCAGCTCAGTCACAACTGTCATAAACTTGAAGGATGGATCACAATTTGCAAAGTTAGAACAAAAAAAAGCAGATAGGACTAAAAACTGTACCTAAAAAGAATGTATATAAAAAAAGTCAGGAAATGATTTCATTTTCTTTGAAAGAAGGAGAAAAATTGGCTAAAATCAGGTGAAAGGTCAAAGATTTACAGCAGCTGCAATATTTTAAACTGCACACCGTTCTAATTTGTTGGCGATTTTGTTTTGATCTTTATCTACTTAAGATAAAGGTTGATAAATCTGAGAAAACATCAATTATTTTTTGTCAGATAAACAGATTTTTTTTGTGTATTTAAGAGGCAGTGATAGTTTTGTGGTTCAATTTAGAAAGATGAAAAACATCCAGATGTATTGCCTATAAATGTAAAAAACAACCTTGTTTTGTTTTGAAAGCTTTTCAGGTGCAGTTTATACTAAAATGTGTCCTCCTACACATCAACTACATAAGGTTCTTTGTGCTTACAGTGTACAGGTCTATGACGTAACTATACAGATGTGCAGTGGGCGTGGCTTAGTGCTGATCACTCATTGGTTGGAGGCTTTCAATCCTCTCACTGTTTCCTCTGGCTCTCACTGCTTTGTGTTTTATGATTCCCAGAGCTGCCAAAGCCTCACAGATAATAAGTCACATTTGGCAAAAAAGACTGACACCATTAATGCAGCATTATGCAAAAATAAAATATATTCCTATTTTAAAAAGTGAATGCAAATTCTGAGTAGAAATGTTCCTTCTAAAAGTTCCTCTTCATCTTGTCAAATCAGAGAAGTTGGAGCAAATACAGATGTGTTTTCATTCATTAAAATTCATATTGGTTAGGTCACGCATGCCTTCATCTCTCCATCCATTTAAATCCTTAAAGAAAAAAAAATCCACACATGAGCCTTTCATCCACAGAAGAACTAAAACAATTGGATTTTTGATTGACAAGCCTGTGTTTGAGCCATTTGTGGGGCTAATCTATGTAGCCAACCTGCTATTCCTCTGACAGAGAAAGTGATAGTAAATTGGGAGAAGAGTGGTGTTTTTATCTAAACAAAATACTGTCAATGCTTTCTTTTTAATAACGCTCTGCAGTGACCCAGAACAATGAGGTGAGGCCACATATAAGCATGATGCTTGACTGCGGTTACCTGAGGAAATGCTGTTTATCTGGATCATGTGTTAATTTCTTCCGTGTTTCATGTAAGTGTTTCTCAGAGCATTTAGCTAGGAGCCTGTTTGGTCAAGAAACCACTTAAGCTGCAAATGGGCTGCAAACGAGACAGAGAACAGCAACACTTAAAGAGATTCAGCGATAGCAGCTTCATCTTCCAAGAAAACACAAGCTGGTGTTATTTTCTAAAAACCAAAAGGTAAACTCAGTGTTAAGGTTTCTTTATCCCTTATGAATACAGCAGAAAAGTATTACTATGCATCATTAAATGTTAAAATGACAAAAAAGTAGAAGTATGATATGTTCAAATATTTGCTTGAATAATTCATTCTTTTATGAACTTGATTAACTTAAATTTTGCTGGGGTGCCCATAACCTTTGGTGTCACTTTTAAATACAAGGAATTAAATGTTGAAACAAAGCATTTTTTAGCAAAGCAAAATCTTTCATAACCCTAATTCATTTTTATATCATCCCCAAACTCAACAAAGCACAAAGAGACACTGTACTTCCCTCTATTCTGTCTTTTGCTTCTTTTCTAAACTTCATTATTGAAGTTTAGTTCATCACAAGAAGATATTTGTTTAAAAAAGCACAGCGCTCCTCTCTCCTGCACGGTTTAAAAGCCCCTAGGAATCCAAATTATTCAGCGGAAAATGTGACATGTTAGAATTAGAATACTTTGTTGTCAATGTAGCTTGCATACAGTGTTGAACACAGCGTGCTAACAAGCTGACTGGAGACGTTGTACTTTACGGTGATGAGGCTGTGCAGTCATGAACTGTAGTTCCTCGAGATCCCAAGAGAGTTTCACTGTCAGCTAATCCAAACGGTGAATCAACAACCTCTTCTAGCTGGAGTCAGATCAGAGAAAGAGACAAAAAACTCAGAGAATTTACAGAGACAGCAGTAGAAACTAATTGTGTTGATTTTTCAGTGGGAATCTTTGTTTTCTTTGCAAATAACTTGCAATAACTTCAGTCTCTTGCAGAAAATCATGCCAGGCTATGGAACATTGTCACCTTTCACTAACAGACATACATATTCCTAATTGGGTTTTATGTTCTTCTCTAAATTGGACAAACTGTTAATATTATTCATGCCAATTAGTATGCCAAATTGTTTTTGGCATCAAAAATATGGTAAAACAACATTTTCCTGAAGAAACGTCATTCCTGCAACACCAACTCTCTTTCCTTTAGTCAGCTATGGTTACTGCAATAAACCAAAAGAAAAACTTACACTATATGCACAGCTTTCGGTAATAGACCTTCCCTAAAGTACAGGCTTCTGGAAACAAATGCCTGAAGCAGAGCAGCAGATGCATATTGATCGTGTCGGAAGGGATGTGTGGGCAGACAGCTGTAATGGATGCCATGCCTCTCCTGTCACAGCTGAAACATTGGGGAGGTATCGTCAAGGATACAGTCTGAGTGAACAAAATATCTACCGCAGTCAATAAAATCCACCAAATGCAATAAAATACTACTTGAGAAAAAAAGACAACACTTTAGACGTTTTTCAAACGTCTAAAGTGGTTTCCTGCAATAAAATGGTATCTGACCACACAAACACTGTAACTGGTGACTATAGAAAATGGATAAACTTTTTTTGACTTTGGTTTTTGTGAGTGGTGCACTAATTTGTGAAAAATCCTTCATAAAACTTCATACTCTACAAATTGTTTTTGTAATTACCAGGACTTAAATTCACTGATAAATAAGAATAAAATGAGAAACATCATTGTGATATATAAGCCATACATTATGATAAAACATAACAGGCTGATTGAAGTTATAAATAACTCAATATGTGAATAAAATCACAGTAAATATCCTAACTTATATTATTATCAAGGTTTGGCAATAAATAAGCAAATCCATAAATAATTAAATTAGAAAGAAGGTTGAGGTGAAATGCCAATGGATATGAAATAGAGATTTAAATTACCAGAGAGGTGAATTGACCCAGAGTTTGTTGTAAATAACAATGTGTGCCAATGGGGAAGGACAAAGACAAGCAGGAAAAAATAAAGAAGCCAATTAAGATGATTAAAATGAGGAAAATACATGAAAGTAAAATCAGAGATATAGGCAAAGGGATTCTATTCTCCTGAGAAACAACCTTTCCTGCTAAGATTTAGCATAATTCAGCTGATACACTTTGTTGTTGTAGTTAGCTATGGTTTCAGGGTTTAAAGTTTAACTGTTATAGTTTGAAAACTACTAGTTTGTACATACAGTTGCTGTAGTTTGAAGTCCCTGTAAAGAAATGCCAAAGTCCAGGAATGATCTTTGCTGGCTCCTCCTTAATGTTGCATTTTGTAGTAAGTGGACATTTACAAGCTTATGTTAGCATAGCTTCAATGTAAGTTGTAAATGATCACTTCTAAGGAGATGTTTATATAAATCTGACGCCATTTACAGTTTGAATATAACTGCTGCACCATGAAAAGATAAATATTTATGTATTTCAGTCACTGACTGGAATTCATGGTTTTGCTTGTTGCCTGTGGGAAATCCTAATATTCCCAACAGTCAAGTTGTTTCCATCAGAGCTGCAATAGAAGCTTGAACCACTGATGGCATGTTCTCATTGAAATCTGGGCTCAACAAACAGATTTTGACAGTTGGTGGTCATTTGTAAACAACCTTCTTTTACGACATAGCTTAGACAGAGACAGGTTTTGACAGGATTTAAAATCACTCAAAATGGGCTCCAGGGAATCAAACTCGCTGCTATATTTAGGGTGATTTATCAGGCTTCATGGTTCCTGGTTGGCCCAAACCTACAAACCTCACTCCTTTCATATCTGACCACAAATATCAAAGGAAACGGATCTGACTCGTCTCCCAGGGAGACTCAAACAGCCCCACTAAAAAACAGAAAACTGGAAGAAAAAGGTTTCTAGCAAATGATTTAAAAAAAAAAAAAGTTGGCAAGTATAGAACAAACATATTGTGTCGGTTTTAAAATGGCTTCAGTACTCTCGAAGCAGTTATATTTAGCTTAATAGTGCTATATTTAGATTTCTGGGACTACCCACTGTGCTAGTGGTTCACTTATACTTAAAATCACAAACATATATACAAAGACAATCTCCTGGAAAGTACTTTAACTCATAGTGAGTTTGGCAGTGAGAGTGTTGTAGTAGGTTTTCAATCATGTCTGAGTAAAATTACATGGCACTGGAAGCGGGCGGCTCTTGACTTTCAAGACCGAGCATGAGGTGTCGCTTAGCAGTTCCAAAGAAACATGCTGAGTCGAGAGAATAAGCTGTCATATCACTTTTTTAAATGTAGTTATTCATGAGTATGTGCTGACTTGTAATATCTGGAGGATGTTAAGCTATCTTCAGCATGGAGAAAGACTCTGAGTCACTGCTGCAGAGTGGATGTACATAAATTGGTTCTTTGCATCAGTTTTTTCTTTTTTATTATTTTTAGTTGCAAAGTGGATCTGATTAAAGAGGGCCTAAATATTATACAGTGCCTATAAAAAGTATTCACATCGTTGGATGTTTTATCCTTTTTAAAACCTGTTCATAAACAACATAATTTGGCTTTTTTGAATTTTACAAAAAACACATTATTGTCACAATGAATACTGATTTCCACACGTCAATTAAATAAGAAAAAAACAACCATAAAATAAATAATTGCTAAAATATTCAACCTGTTAAAAATGACTCACCTAATTCATCAGACGTCCAGCGAATTGGTACTATTAGTTTCACATTGAGTGGAATGGATTTCACCTGAGTGCAGTGATTGGGTTTCAGCCGTGTCGAAAAGGTTCAGAAATTTCTGAATTTTGGTCTCATTCACCTCACTTGAATAAAATAAAATAAAATAAAATTAAATATGCCATTGGTGTGATGAAGGTGGATATAAAAAATAAAACTAAATCATGAATCTTGTCAAATTTAAAAGCAAATTGAGAAAAGTAATTACTGCACCAGTTATATTACAGCCACACGCTCAGTTCTACTAAAACCTGCAGAAAGGATATTTGACTTAGTTGTTTTAGCTAAATGCACTTTTGCAATGACAGTTTAAAAAGCTTGTCTGTTGTTCTTTACTTCAATTTTCACCCAAAATGGTTTGAAAAAAAAAAATCATGCATTTAAAAGCCAATTTGATTTATTTGTAGGGGAGAACTTAAGAGAAGAAAGCTTGAGAGCATTATGTAGAAGTCTAAAGTCTGCATACATAGAACCATGTGTTGTTTTTTCTTCAGAAATGTGAAAATAAAGTAATATTTTTACATCCATAAAGATCAGTTTATATGCAAGCCCTGAAATTGGTCTTGCAAGATGTTATAATTCTCAAGTTGACTCCTTCTGCTGACCCAAATATGGCAGGAAGCTAAATAAATACACCACTTTACATACTATTTCAAGCTGGCTGATAAGAAAAAAAAAGATTTTAATAAATACCTGAGAGGACAAACATTCTTGGAATGAACACAAACTCTAATTTGGTTATATATCTGGTTAAGATCACACATAAATTTGAATCTTTGATTCTGCCTGAATGAAGCTTCACACAGCTAAGCCGGTTGCCTTCAGGGATCTGAGAGCCTGTGCTGCAGCCAGTCAGGCTGCTCTGAGGGAGCCGACCCGTCTTACATATTAACACCGCCTATCAAGTTTGAGTTCATTCCTCAGCAAAGCTCTCCATACCTGAAAGCTCTTTCTGCAGCACTTCTGGGAATAACCACAGTGATGACAAGTTGGCTGGCAGGTTAACTGGAGACATTATAGAGCTTTAATGAGCATTTATAAATGCACAAACATGCAGTGTGCTGACAGCGCTCAGAGCTCTGAGGGGGCGGATGATACCTCCCACATGCTGTCCTGAGCAAAAATAACTAACGATAACACAACACTGTTCATGATGAGGAAGTATAATTGTTCTCAGATACTAGAAACTGAATCCAACTAAACTCCCAAGCAGCATCCTCACATCACTCCCGCAGGCCGTAGGGCACATGATGCTAACGCACTTCAGTTCTGCAAACGAGACCTGCAGAGGAGCGGAGGAGGCGCTGATTTCCTTATTTAAATACATGTAATGTAGAATTTTACAAAAGTAAATTTAGAAATTCAAGTGCTGAAAATCAGCCTCAAATAAATTTCTTTTACCACTTAAAAATTGCTCAATTTTAAAAATAGTTTTTATTTATTCATTGTGATTTTATTTTAACATTGCCTTTACTTTATTTTCTGAGAAAGTCCTCTCAATTGTTGAGAAACGGCTCTAAACAGAATCTTTTATTGTTTAAATCCTCAAACTGTTTATTTAATCTGAACACTGATGTATACTAACCCACCTTATTGTGGAGAATTGTCATTCTCTAATATTAATTCTCATGTTTTTCTTGTTTACAGATGCCAAAATTCATTTTGCTTTTAATAAAGGTCCAACCAAGAAGTAGGTTTGCAAATTAGCCTGTGGCTAGAAAACCTGCACAAAACAATAGTTGCTCCATTTTTCACATATAACATTGTTTAATATGCTGTCATTTTGTAATTGAATTCAATCCAAATAAGACCAAACACCTGGACTGCAAACATCACTGAAGTCATTGGCATCTTCTCTCAAAACACATTTTAGTCCTGAATGTCATAAATCCTGATTTATTAGAGGTTCAAACTAAGTAAGAGAAACACATTTGAGTCACATTTGTATCTACCTGGAAGCTGAGGGGCTCTAATAGAAACAAACCGCGCCACGCAGATGACCTCGATATTGACACGATTAATCTTCCCAGCATTTACGAGCACTTTTCTTTTTATTCGCTAGATGTGCGTCTTTTCTCCCTCCCACCCGTTCTTCCCCTGATTGTTTTTACTTTATTTGCAAGTTCAAGCTCATCAGTCTTCTCCAGCCACGCAGGAGGAAGGAACAATCTCATAACTCTCTCATTACCGCCCCCAGCCTCGTGGAGAATCCTGCTGCCGCCGCTGCTGCTCACACTTAATGGCAAACCTCGCTTTTGGGACATGCGATGCCACTTCTGCATCAGTCGTGTCTCTGAAACTCGTTAAGTAATGCAATAGGAGCGCAAAGAAAACAAGGTTAAAGTTCCGAAGATGATGAAAAAAAGGGTTTAAACTGAGCTCTTGTAATATTTAGGGGCTGTGCTTGATGAGGGCGGGAATAAAAGCAACTTTTATGAGAACTTTGTGAGAAGAATTCACACAAGCAAAACCAAAGTCTCACATCCGCGTTTAGTTAAAAGTTTGTCCTTAAATAACGCAGACATCATTAGGAGGGAAGATAAATGCTGCAAAAATAATCACATCAGAGCTGAAGGATGGGAAACAAACCTGTTAGACAAAGAGGGAACCCTCTGTTTCTGAATGGACCATCCATCCTGTGTAAGTTCTACGTCTTCAGCCCTGTCCTACAGATAATCACCAGCGTTAATTAGCAATCCTGACAGTCCAAACAATCTTATTCTAAAGCACAAAACATCGTTAGAGCTCCTTCTACCCGTCAGCATTTTCATGCAGTTTCAAAAACAATCACACCTCCAAACAATAGATGCAGAGAGGCATCCGTTTCCCTTCTTATTGACACTGGCTGTTGCTGTTAACCTGATTATTATTGTTATGAATTCACAAAGAGTCCGCTCACACAAATGACCTGTGATTTATGGCTTTGATTTGCACAGTAGCGGAGAGGCAATTCATTTTCTGCAGCTGAAAGTGTCAAGAGAATTACTCTCAAGAATTATCACAGACTGTTTCCCTTTGACGAGATCAACAGATCTGTTTGATAAATGCTTGAGGAGACACAGACGGAGTGCGGCAGTATGTTGGGGAATAAAACAGCTCCTTTTATCGCATGAGAATCATAAATGAAGGTTAGTTGTGCAGAGAATCTGAGCAGCTGTCTTGTTCAACACCACCACCTGCTGGGCAAGTTTTTACAGCAACTTTATGTAATCTGGAGAATGAGATGGCAAGTGCATCATTCCTAATGATTAACACATAAGTTTTCTCTCATGTTTCGGAGATTTGTGATTTCCAAAGAAAGAAGGAAGATGACCAAAATTAAAGCAAGTTGAATGCGGATTGTTCATCTCATTGTCCTAAAGTTAATGTCACTAAGACACTTTGAGGGGGGAAAGACAGCACAAGAATTAAACAAATAAATAAATAAACTGCAGCCACTGCAAATATGTCAAAATGTAATAAAATTAGTACATGTAGTTTTTCCTGTTGTATAAAATCAGAATATCACAAACCAGGCATTGCAGCAGCTTTTCTGGGACAATATACTTTAAAATGTGGCGCTAATGCCACTAAACACTATATTTATATTTGTGGGTCTAGATTCATGTGCAGCTCCTGCTCCTGTGTTTCCAAATGTACCTGAAAATTTTCAAACCGCAACCTGCCAGTCTTTACTCTCCCCATGCTCAGCAAAAACACTGGATCATCTCTTAGAATCAAGAAGCTAAGGGTTGAGAATTATGAAAAAGGACCTTAATGTTGCCAATCCAACTGCCTAATTTTAATTTTAATTGTTAACCAAATGAAAACTTTTAAGTCAATTGAGTCCTCTCCAAAGCATCCTCTTATAAAACTTTGACAATTCCTTAATTGCTTCATATTTTACTTTCATGGACTAAGGGTCTCTTGTATTTGCTATTAGCTTTGGGAATTATAGATATTTCAGTTTCTGTCAAGCTGTAATTAGATTATTTCTACTTTTTATTGATTCAATAGGAACAAATATCAGCTCTTTACAAACAGCCAAAAGATACAGTATAAAATTGCTTCCTTATTAGTAAGCTATGTGTAGGTATTGATTTATATTTATACCTATGCCTTGGTATAAATATTTCTTCCTTAATTTTTCTTTTGATTTCTTTGACTGTGATGCCCCTTTTGGTCACCAGATGGCAGAACTGCACAACAAGAAACAAATTTGCTTAGTTTGCAGCAACAGACAAAAGCAGAAATAAGAGATTGCTAATTAAAAACAGTCAAAGATCTGAGCATCACAATAACTGAATGTTATCATGAAGTTTATGGTTTTAGGTTGGTTGCAGCTGTTATAGGAACAGTTTAAAGCAAATATCACAATTGATGACTTAAGATTTTCAACTGCTTTATTGTTATTTTATTTCTAAGTTTCACTTTCGCTGCTCGCTGCCTTGAGGACGTCTTCCAAAGCTTGAAACGTGACACACACATAAAATTAAGTTATACATATATGGTCCTGCCTAGTATATTAAACAGGTGAACCTGCTAATGAATGAAATGCTATATTGTGTCATCTAAACCTACAATAGTTAGTATGTTTAAATAGCTTTAAGCCAGCAATCAGAGTTACCAACATGAATCAGTCCAAGGGAAACGGCATCCTATCAGGAGCTGAGAATCACAGCAGCTCCAATAATCCTGACCAGAAGGCGGCTCTTGACTTTTATATTTGTTGGTCTATCGTTTTTGCCAGAATTTTCCATCACAAAGAGAAAAAAAAGAAATCCAACAATCACTGTTAGAGAACTACAAAAATACATCAATTCTACTACAGTTAACTAATTAGAGATTAACTGATTTTTTTTAATCCATCTTGGTCAGAAATGCCAATAACTGTAGACGGTGCTGTATGCAGGTCATTTGTGTATATTGCTTTATAATACTTTTTATTTTCTCAAGAAGAGAAGGAAACAGGAATGATTGAAGCTTAGAGGCTCAACACTTAACAGGGATGATAGAAGGTGAAAAGTTATTTACCTTTGATGAGAAATAACGTAGATCCATGGGAAGGATGGTGTGAATGGAGAGAAGGAGAGAAAAAAGAAAACAAATGTTCAAAAATATTAAATTATAAAAAGATTTTAAAGTTTTAATTTGAATAAAATAATCTGAATAAATGTCCCATAAATGTAAAGCTTGGCAGTGGTTATGACTTAGTAAGACTGGCAGAGTTTAACATCTATTTTCTATACAGAAATATTCAGATATGTAGAGCTGTCACTGTTTCTAAGTGTCAAATATTCCACTCCTCTAAACTCCTCCAGCTCCTTATTGAGCCATGTTTTTATTATTCTGCACCATATCATCCACATTTGTTCTGTGAAACCATGCTTGAAACAAAAAAATGGTGTAATAACTAATGGCATCCATCCATCCTGAAGGAATCAGCTGAACTGATGTTAAAGATTCTACAAATAAAATAGGAAAAAAGGTTTCTGTTTACTTTGAACAACAAATTACTGAAGTTTTTTTACAGCTTTAAACTTTGCACTTTAGTTTTCTTAAGAAAGGCTCCCAAATCTGTCATCTTCTCCCTCTACGATCAGTTCTTGTCTTGTAAGTGCTTGTTTGTGAAGTTGGACGTGAGCAGCCCGTCCACAGGGGACGGCGGGAGTGGGAAAATGGGAAGGAATAGAGAGGATGGAACCAGAAGCAGAGCACACACCTAAATAACTAAGGGCCAAAACAAGGAGTGTGTCGTTTCTGTGTCAGTTTGTCACGCAACCTCTGAACCTTTCTGGACCTATAATGATTTAATGTCAGTACAATTCCAGCTTTTTGTTAAAGGACTGTAAAAATAAGATCATTAAGACCAACACATTCCAGACACTTTGGGAGTAAAGCTGTGGAGAAGTTTCAACAAGGTTTCTATTCTGTGATGCAGATTGAACAAACATTTCTGGAGGAAAACCACTGATTTAAAGTAAGTTAGACAGGACCAAAGTCTAGGTCAACATCCAAATCACTTTTTACAAACCAGTCCATGTGTATGATATGTTATTTCACAGTAAATGAAATCTTGTTCACTTTAGAACACTGATTTTTCATTTAAATTTTTTTTACATTTCTGACTGTTGACATAAGCTGAAAATAAACTTTTCATGTTGCCTTGTAACAAAATTTTTTATTCGTTTTAAAGTAAAATGACATACAATTAAAAAAACAATGTTTTTTTTCATGGAGATCCAAGGGAGGAAGTCATGATATCACATGAAGACAAACAACTCAGCGAGAAAAGCTGTTGGAATCTTGATTTAATGGTTAAAACAATCTTGAATGAGAATCATTTTAGAAAACTGAACAAAAACCCCTGAAGCACTGTTGGTGGTTTTTTTTTTTCTTTTTTAAAAGAAAATTACATAAATACTTCTAAGCAGCACTAAACAATATTCCTGGAAAGAATTATGATATAATAAAAAGGATATTTATATAAACAGCACAATGAGCTTTTGACCCGAGCGATTAATTTTAACGTTTGCTCAGATGTGATATGCATGACTTCTGTACCTCATGATTCTACAGTTCTGTCACATGATGATCCTCATTAAGCACATTAACAAATCTGCACTTCCTTGGATCCGTTCACATGTTACTGAAACTCTACATGCTTAAAACTATGAGAATTTCTCTAATCAGCAGCCACAAAAACAGCAACGTTCCCATAGTGTGGAAGACTCTTTATTCTTCCATCTCTTCTCAGAAATGTCAGCCTTTTCACTGATACACTGCTTCACATACTGTAGACCATTTGGCATTTAAAAACGGTGTTGACATGGATACCTGAGCCTTCCAGACTCTTAGGATCCAGAGTTCACATGAAAGATTAAATGGCTGAAAAGAGCTAAAGTGAAGAGTTGTGGGTTGCATGCATAATGTATCTGTAATAATGAGGTGAATTTAGAATGTCAGCACAAAGGTCAAGTTTCACTTTTTACAACATTTACAAGCTATAGATGTATAATATCTAACATTTCTAGTTGGTTGTGGGGATATTGAACAGCACTGGAAAATAAATGTATAGCTACAAGTGTTTAGAACAGTACAAGTCTCACCAAAACAGAAATAAAATCTTATTTATCCGTCTAAATTTTATATGTTTTATAGGTTTTAACACAGTTCAAAATGTCATATTTTATTAATAAGAAAGTAAAAATTTGTGTGTTGTAAAAGTGATTAATCCTTTCTGTTTAGGCGTCCCTATTATTCACTAACTGAACTGCAAGGACACTGGGGATGCAGAAGAGTTTCAGTGGCGCTAAAGAGGTCGACTTTATGGCAGGCCAATTCATCACATGTAGTTAAAACAGGTATTTTCATACACTGCATTAAAAGACGATGGTTTCTCAGTGCCTGACAATAAATCAGACAAAACGTTTTCTGTTTTAGGTCAGCTAGGATTACCAAAATAATTTGTATTTGATAATGCTGGAATAATACAAGATAACTGAAAATATAAATTATCTTTTGCCTTGGTAGTTTTAAAAATATAAATGCTTTTAAAATGTGTGTATTCTCTAAACTAAAGTATTAATCAAAATATGACTTGGATAACCTCTAAGTAATGATGGATGAGACCAAATCTGTTTCAGTTCCTCCTTTCATGTTTTAATTGGTGCATATTTGCAAGTTTTAAAATGCAACCTGTTCGTACCACATGGTATCTCAGCCCAAACCTGAACATCTGTCTTTTTGACTACAGAGTGATGTGATGATTTTTCCTAATAAACTCAGGCTCTACAAAATATTATTGGTGTAATCTCAAAAAGAATTAGAAAAGGAAGAGTAGTTGGATTTTATGCAGTAGTTTTCAATACCTATACAAATACATGTTGGTGGGGTGAGATGAGGCAGAGATGAGTCATGAACCTCACCGCTCGCGCGTCACTGATGCTCTGGCACCGCAGCCTGTCATGGTTTTCTGACAAATAGTTCAGACAAATAAATTAAGTTTCCAGGTCCGACATGGTGCCATTTGGTCTAACCATTAACCTCTTAATATCGACTGACTGAAGGTGTGCTACTGACTATTTTAAACTTATATTTTGGAATTCAAGCCGTATCTGGGAGGCAGTAAGTGATACTGATCCACTAATCTTTAATAGTGGAAGCAGAAAAGAGAATTTTTAAGAGTCATGTTGGAAAAAAGGAAAATCAAGAACAACATTCAAGAGAAAACACTCCTTCCAGTGTTCTTACATGTAACGTAAGCATATCCACACTGATTCCAAGACAGCCACATCAGTGAGAATATACTGTCTCTGTGTGTGTGACGGAGACAAAGACAGCCTAGTGTGTTGTGCTTTGCCCTTGTTAAAGGCAGAGATGAGAAATGTCTAAACAGAGATGGTGACATTACTTCTTGGCATGAGGCTCCAGGGGGACCACAGCGCCTTGACCAGTTACACATGCTCCTCCAATAAGATCACGAGCCGCTATGCTAGTGCTGTTCAGGCAGCACAGGCCTCTGAAAGCAACTCCTTCATCACTGAAGTGGAGGTCATGCTGTAGAAACCGGTGCTGTTTGCTGCCTCCCAGTTCCTTTTTTTGTCCTTAACCACAATCCACATGAGAGAGAAACATTGCACTGTTTGATTATGGACATGAGTGTGTAAAAGAGATAAAAAGGTGTGTGTATTTGCAAGACAGAAATTGAGCACTGGTAATCAAATCGGCTTGAAACAGAACGTCACAAAGGTCTTAGAGGAAGGTAGTTTGTTGTCTTGTTTTTTAAGTAGTGCGCATGCTTTCAAGCAAATGCAACGAAGAGAGTGCTTAATAGGTACATGTGTGAAAAAGAGCTGGAGGAGAGGTGAAAAGGTTAAAGGCAAAGCAGAGTGAGGAAAGAAAAGCTGGTTAAAGCTGGGTCATAGATGCATTATGTAATTTACAGGTCAGGCTATACTCATACTTTGTTGTCAATGGTTTTGGTAGTATTGGTGATATTATAGTCTGTTTAAACTCATTTAAATTGGTGGGAGGGGTTATGGCTTGGTGCAATACGAGGAAAAATCTGCAAATGATGCAAACCAAATATTTAGGAATGCATTTCCTCATGGAGCCATGCAGACCTCCTTCATAGCACTTTAATTCTCAAAACAAGCAAATATATATTCAGTTTGTATTTGCTTTACTAACTGAATTATTGTTTTGTCTCCTTTTTCTGCCCCTCAAATCTTCCTCAAAATATGCAGCTACAATAATTCTAAAGTGTATGGTGGACACAAACACCTATTGTACTAAAGATGTCAGAGAATCTTTGTAGACTATTTAATATGCTGCAAATGGCAAACTGAAAATGAATGGAAGTGAAATAAAATGAAAACCTATAGCTACTGTTTTTAAAAGACCAAAATGTATAAAAGCGAGATTTGCAAAACCACTGGATGGGTTTTTAATATAAATGCCATCCTGGTCAGAGCACAAACTGTTTTATATAAATTTGACTGAGAGGCTGTCATTGTCCAATGGTGTTTATTTACATGCAGATCAGGCTCAGTTTTTAATTTACTGTATTTAATTTACTGAGTGCAGGTTTGTCTCAAATCTTCTGCCCTCAAACAAAATGTCTTCTGACTTCATTCACCTCACTCATTAAATGCTTGGTGTTCACCGTATGAAGCTAAAAACTTTTTTATTGCTACTTTTGTTCAGGGAGGCTTTCTCTTCTTTTTGCTTACATTTCTTAACACATTTCTCTGCCTAGTCTATTGACGCAATAAGTGCTTGTGCTTTTCAGTAAGTTAAAAGCACAAACACAACTGGAAAGAAAAATTGTAAATGAAGGCCAGTGGAAGAATCCAGGAGAAGCAGAAGGTGAGCAGCTGCAGCAGTGCAAACTGTGCCAGAGTTTCATTTCAATATGCACGGATCCATGCATATCAAATTCTACAAAGGTGCAGATCTGACATTTTTTTAAGACGTAAGGGTATAGATTTCATTAAAAAAAATAAAAAAAACATTATTCTAATGAAGAGAAAGATTTTCTGTGGGTTTAATAAATGCTCTTAAGGGATCATTCATAAGATCTGTTGCTAGGAAATTACTAAAATAATCACTATTGAATCATTGAGCAATCTGACTGCTTAAGATAACCACATGTCCATCTTGCTACTTCTCCTAAAAGAGCATGTTTTTTTTGTTTTTTTTACTGGCATGTTTAACAGCTAGGATAGAAAGGGATTAGAATTTTAAATAGCTATTCTTTTGATTAGCCTTTACCTAAATTTGGAAATAAAAATCTGCTAATCTGAACTGTATCCAGGCTAAAAGTTAAATGATATAAAAGCCACAGTGGATTAGATAAACTTATGCTTTCACTATGACTCATCTCCACACAGCATGGAGACCCATATTTAATCACAAAATATGTTCAGCCTCTGTTCAACTTTGGTCGCACCAAGACCTAAACAAACTGCCAACTGTAAGACTAAAATGACATTACTCACTTTTGTCTTGCATGTTACAATGGGATCTTCCTTTCAACTGGAGAGAATAAGTGAGAAAACACAACAAGCCCAGAGAGCTGATGAGGCAGGCAAAACGAGAGCTCTGCCACAGCAATGTCCACAAAACCCACATCTTTCTGTATAGCCTCCAGAAATAATACATGAGAGAATGACTTTGACAAAAAAAAGACTTTTAAGCTTTAAGACATGAAGTCAGTTCAAAGCCGTCTGTGTGTGGGATGCAACTATTTTTAGACAATTTTGAAAGAACAAAAGTCAAAAGAAGAGAGGAAGAAGATTTACAACCTGAAAAGAAATGGACCAACTTTGAGATGGCTGGTTTCACATAATTACTTCACTTTAAGACTTTCTTGTTTCAGTTTTAAATCACAGCTAGGTAGGCTTGGTAATAAAAGTAGCAGTCTAGATCTCCAAAAAATGTGTTTTGTTGTCCTCTTTAGAAAAAGTACATCAAATATATTTTTGGAATCTGGATGAGATTAAGGATTTTGTTTTGGAGGCAAAAGTGAGAAGATACCTAAAAAATAAGTTCTATTTCATGAACAATTATTTAGTCACATATATCTTTAATTTTCTCTTTTGTAAAATAAAATATTTTACTCCAAGAGAAGAAATTCCACAAAAGATAAAACATCTGCACCAATAATTGTGTTCAAGGAAGTTTGCTTTTTTTTTACATTTACAGTGGAAAATTTTAGTACTGCAATAAAAACGACTGATTTCGTTTTTATTCATCTTCACCAGGGAAACCTTGGTTGGCATGGTGCCTATTCATTTTTAACAATAAGCTTGTATGACTGGATTCCTCACTGCATATTTCAGGGTTAAGTATGAGTATTAAAGCTAGCTACTTTCTTTAAATGAGTACTGTCAAGTACAAATGTGTGACACAACGAGCAAGAGGAAGGAGGTTAAAGAGTGAATTACAGCCTGGCTTGTCTGAGTGCAGGGCAATAAAAGTCTGACCTCTGAATCATTTAAAGCACATTCGTCGCAAACACCCTCGAGTTCACTGGCATCACGTCTCTAGCTGCCAAACTCATTCTTCCTTTTTCCTTGGTCTTTAAAAAAAAGTGTTCACCTCTGCAAGTGGTGAACACAAATATAGGGTTTTTGCCAGTGATTAGGAAATACAAACCATAGCCCTAGTTTTTATTTTTCTTTCTTCTTGTTGTTGGATCAAGCCAATGTTCAGGCATTTGTGCCTTTTTATTTTGCTCTTTATGAAAAGGAAAACAATAACCTCCCTTATAACCTTTAGAAAACAGAATTCATTAGAAGGCAAGCTTGTGGTTTTCATGTGAAATAAATAACTGCAGCCTCTTGAGGTTTTATGATGGCAATCTTCACAACATATCAATAGCACTTATTTTGCTCAGAGGAGAGTCAGAGGTGAAACTAAATTTCTTCTTTATGAAGAGTAGAGGTGACTGGCTTATAGAAAACCAGATGCAAGTTGGAGATTTTGGTTTGGCTATGAAACTGTTGACACCGAGAGAGTCTGTCATGTCAAATACCATTGTGTCTTTACGTACAGCATCTATAAACACGAGATTTATACAGCAGCTGCAGCAAATGTTGGGGAAATTACAACCAGTGCAGGGAGCAGGCAGAAATGTGGGTATATGCCCTATAATATGGTTGAAAAGGCTAATACATCCTGCAGGGGATCTCTGATCATGCATGCACCAATCTACATTTTACATCTGTAATGCTGTCAGAGATGGAGAAAGATTGCTTCAGACTGGCCAATCAAGTTGGTAATTAGTTGCATTAGACATTTCCGTAGGAAGGCAGAGTTAAAAGGCATGCAGATTAAAATGAGCGGCTGCTAATCTCAATTCTGTGAGCATTTTGAGAGGAGGGAATTATTATGCTCCCAGAAACAGAAAACCTCTAAAGAAAAGGTTCTGTAAAATCACATTTCATTCCCTGAAGACATTTTTAAGAATCCATAAAGCCTGGGACCTGTGATTCTCACATGCTACAGAAGCACAGAACGGTTCTTTCATATACACAGGAACCTGATGGTCGCGGTCAAAAGCTCCTTTGTTGGAAACGATGGAGTAATTCAGTTAGCACTGTTTTGTATGAGCAGTTCCAGCTTCTCTCACACAGCAGAACTACCTCCACTTTACTGTAACATGGACAAATAAGCAGCAAGTGTTTGAAGACAAAGTGACTTAAATAACTTAATCACAATTTACTAGATTTTATTTTCTGTAAAAACACACACACATGAAATCCCTACAAGAACTAACTGGTTTGAAATATATTTGGATCAGGTCTAATCTGTTTTTTGTGAGAATATAGGGAATATAAGCAGTGTTCAAATTGGACCTTCAAGCACTATACGTTTTTTCTGTTTACGACTTTAAACTTCCAGTAAACGATGTGCATCCTGGTGTCCCGCCATGGAGTCCTGATCTCTCCAAAATACTTTCAGTATACTTTCAGTTTGTTTGCTGGTTTCACACTATTATAATTCAGATTTATAACAATTAACATTGACATAAAAGAACAACTAAACTAAAAAAATCTGCAAATATTTGAGATGAACCAAGACATCATTTGTACCTCCATGGTTTTTAGACCAATCTAATCAGTTATTTGACAGTCAACTGGTGCATATTGCTGCTGTAAAACTCCTTTGCAGCATTAAAAAAATATGTAATTGTGATTGCAGAGCTGAATGGCAATATTGATCATTTCATTTCTTTTTTTTGGTTCGTCATAATGTACTCAGAACTCTTTACCTTTAGCATCTGAGCAACCAAAAATCGGCATCAAGTGAAGGCATTGGAGGCAGTGGAAGTCCATCCAAAAGGCCAAATTTTTAAATATAGTATTCTATCAAGTATTGCATTCAAGCTATATTAAAGAAAATTGACTAACCATCCCTGAAATTTCAATGCTCTATGCTTTTTCCAATGACATTGTGTCTTCATATGTCACCGAAACAAAAAGTAGACATGAATATAGAGCACCAGTTTGTTATATGATGGTAAAAAGCACAACAAAATTAAGACAATTAGAAAGACAACCTAATTCATAAATTGTGATATTTCAATCATTTCAGTCATTTTGTGGAACTTAGCATTTAGGCATGCTGCTGCCTACCCTTTAGACAGCAGTGAAATGGATTCACTCAGTTCCTTGAACCTTTGGATACCTGTGAAATAAGCTGGCTGGGCAGCAGCTGGCAACAAGAGGCGGACAGTAAATGACTCCTCAGCACTGGGAATAAAACAAGCAGCTGCTTGGGCGGTGGGTGGTTTGGCCTGTCTCTGAAAGAAGCTAGGCTGTTATTATCACAATGCCAACACAGGCTACACAGTGATGTTAACCAGAACAACTAGCTGACTCTTAGTGCAAATTAACCACTGTCACCTATAGCATGGAACCCTAACAGAACAGCTCAGAGGAGGGACAAAACAGTAGCATTTACATTTCAATGTTTCTGCACTGAATGCATGTTAGATTAAATGAAAATTAGTCAGCAGCTTTAAGGCTTATATCCAGGTCGACAGTTTGTCTACATTCGTTATGTGGTAAAAAAAATTAGCAGGTTAATTACTCAAGCTATCTGCCTGGGAAAAAGCTTAAAGTCAGAGTGACTAGTGCCTTACAAACATTTCACCTGTTAGCAACTGTAAAAGGAGCGTTAACTTAGTTAGAGGAATAAGTGATGTTTCCAGTAGGTTCTATATCATAACGCTTTGTAATTTTTTATTTATTTTAATTCCTATGCTTGAACAGTTCAGCAGACACAGCATCAAAGAAGTTTATATTAAAACTCAGAAGAAAGGAAATGCAACTATTTCACTGCTCTAATACCAGCCCAATTCAGAGTAAAACATGTTTAACCTTTCAGACTTTCCTTGGGGATATGCCACACTTTAAAGTTAGAATTACAAAGACAGAGCCACTCAGCTGCAGAATATTTGACTAAAAACAATAAAAATTGAAATTGAACTGTTTTATATTAGTTCTGTTGCTTTACACAGTTTCCAAAGACAAAACAGAAACCCCCCTGAGAACGAAGAGTCTAACACGTTAAATTGCCCTTCTGAACCTGTTGAGTGATTTGCCAATTGCTACAGGTTTGACAAGGCTGCTTTATACCAGATTGTAAGCTTCCCCTTGTAGATTATAGACCACAGTAGCTTCAGTGACAGTAACATGGAGTCAGAACATACACGGTGCTTCTAGGAGATCAACTTGTTACACAAGATAAAGTGGCTGTCAAGAGAGAAACTCATATCTCTGCTCCTTCAGGGAATCAATAATTGCACAGTTTCCATTCAAAATTGCATGTGACATTAATGGATACGCTGCATTTGTGCAGTAGAATCTATTTTAACTGCACCTGCACCTACAACAGCAACCTGAAACATGCAACTGTATGCTAAAATTCTTAATGAAAATCTCTTATTCATGTCGTATATCACAGCTGCTGAAATGGAGGTTTATTTTAGCCAACGCAGGACATTTGATGAAAAGATGCATTAAAATGCACCATACTGTGATGCACACTGTTGGCGCAGGCAGACATATGGCCCAGCAGGGGAGCTGAGTCATGTCAGTGGGCTGAATGTGGGCTCTTTGTAGGTCAGAGGTAAGTTGTTGGCATGTCTGCCAGAGAAATTACGAACATCCAGCAAGTCAATGAAAGAATAGAGATTTAAAGACGAGGGGAAACATTACAAAGACATTGAAGATTTTAGTTCTGACTTTCAGACATATTGGAGTTCAAGAGAACATTTTCTCACAGGTCATGTGTTAACACTGCTGTATGTTTTATATATAAAACCCTCTACAACTGAGTCTAACTGAATGCATATGTTGCCTTGGAGATAGCCCAGGGCAGAATTTGATATCCGTTCAGCAACTTATTCCATTTTAACAAAAGCAGTATGAGAAATCAAAGTCATAGGGAACACTTCTTCTGGGCAACATTGATTTCTTCATCAGGTTTAATCATGTGTCTGTTTTTTTTATATTAATTATCACTCCACTGATCACCCATCTATCTTTAGTAAAACAGATACATCTATTTTGTTGTTAATTAAACTTTACACTGTCTTCTCCTCTAACACAAACTACACAGACATCCCCGCAGACGCCTAAATCCACTGAGATGGAACAGAGACAATAACAGGTGCAGAGACAGGCTGGAAGGAATAATATTATGATCTTTATAGGAGAAAAGCAGTTTTAAAAAACAGAACAGGCAGAAAGAAATTGTAAAATGATATTATAAACTATATGAACTATATTTGGTCCTATGGAATGGATGGTAGGATCAATGACTGATCTTAACCTTTTTTGTGGCCCTAATCCCAGGTTGGTGTTACACATACAACTTATTACAAGCTGACTTTTCAGGCTGAAGGCGTTCTGAAGCAACTTCGGTGATTTAGATTTAGATATTTAAATCTAAATCAGAATCCTTTGCTTCAACAACAACAGAATAGCTTTCAGAAATTCATTTGCCCTTATTGTTTTGTAAAGAACAGAAGGAGATGAGCAATTCAGGTTTTATTTGTAGTGCTGATGTTGATGGCGTACAACACCTCCATTCTCATTTAGCATCCCGCTGAACGCTTTAACTCAGCTGTGCAGAATATCGCCGTATCCCCTACTGATTTATTAATGGTCAGAGGGAGCACAGATGTGACTTGTCTTTGCAGGTTTATGACAAAAATGTTTTCCAAATGAGGGTGTTGTTTTGGATTCAGCCACAACAGCAGGATGATGGGATGCATATAGCAGCTGCACTGGAATTAAATGGAACAATTGGTTGGAGAACTGGCAGCCTGGAGTGGGTGTGAAAAACCTCTGCAAGACACTGAACACTATCTGTGACGGAAATGTAAGGTCATGGTGTGATTTTATTAAGTTTTGTGTGAAGAAGGCCTAAAGGAATGTTCATTTAAATTTTAGTTTTATATCAGTAGATATGATTTCACACCAAAGTCACAATAAAGCGCAAGATCCTGCAACTGTAGTGGGGGGTTGTTCAAGTGTAGGCTTGCTTTAAAACAAAAAATGCATTTCCTATTGATATATCAAATAAAATAATAATTTAGCAGAAGATCTACTACTAACTACCGCTGTTGTTAGATCTGTTAAACAGCTTTTTCACATGTTTTCTACCAAGGGATGAACATGTCTGAACCACGGTGTTTTCTTAATATCTGTTAGATAAGAGATGACACAAAAAAATACACACTACATGCATCCCTGGAAGAGCCCTGCTAATCACAGGGAGGTCATTAGTGGCAATGAGTAAAATGATTTTAATGATACTGCTCACAGACGTGTAATGTGGCAGATGGGTTTTTTTCAGACCTGCATCACTGCGTATTAAAGCGTGCTATAAGTGCGAGCTTATCATGAGATTGGCTCTCTTAGGAGAGCTTCAACAAGCTTCTTAGTTGGTGCCAAGAGCTGGTGACATCATGCTCTATTTCTGGCTTTCAAATGGAGCATCAAGAAGCTAAAAGGTATCCATTAATGGGGACCAGCTGCATTGTAAAGAAAGAAAAAAACCACAACCAGTCAATACTAGAGTCCTGGCTGAGGACTCAGCTGAAGCTTTAAAATAACCCAAATCGAATTAGAACCTTTCTTGACATGCCATTGTTGGAAATTAATGTCTAAATCCCAGATAATCCTCAACCAGAGAGAACTACTGGTTTACATTTTGAGATGCTGAAGTATGCATCTTGTTAATACGCTGCATTTATCACAGCTGGAATCAAACTAACCAGGCTTTGGCTTTGGCGGGTAAAATTACATTTCCAGGTCAGCGTAGTAAGGAGCATTAAGTATTGGTCTTAACCTCATTTCTTTCTGCTCACTTTAGAGGATCTCGGGGGACCAGTCCTCTAATTCATTCAGGCAAAGCCAGCAAAATAGAGTGTGTGAGGACAGGATAATGTATGTGTATGTGGATGAAGGTTTGAGAATTTCTTGCCTCAGGCTCTGAGTCATAACCAAGTTTTTTTCCCGCAGTGATGCAAACACAACACCCCGCTCTGTTCCCACCTACACAAATATAGGCTCAAACACGTGCACTTCTGCTCACAGGAGGAGATGACATCAAAGAGCTCAGAGTGCGTCAAACTCAGCAATGTAATTTCCAATTATTCAGTCTTTTTGGGGAGAAACAAACCATAAAATAAAATTTTTTCATCTAAAAGATGAAAACGGGAAATTTGAGACAACGAGAACGCAACAAATGTTATTCAGTTTTGCCAATACAGGTGGTTTGATCATTGCAAACAGTGTGAAAACATCCATAAGATTTGTTTTGTCTAACAGTACATGTGATTAATATTTGCTAAATTCCAATGTAATTTTGTATTAATATTTTAAAAATGAGTTCTACTTTCATTTTCATATTTTTTTCAGAATTTTGTTATATACGTAACACATGGCTTGCTGTGTTTATTGTCTGAAAATCTAATAAAAAAGAAAAAAAAGAGATCTGATGATTCAATATTTGACAAGCTATAGAAAGTTATAGAAACTTTAACATCTTTATGCAAAACCTGAGACTCATCTGAACCTGAATGTCATCTGCTTGCAGACACACACACACACACACACCCACCCCCACACACACACACAGACCAACCTGTTGCCTTTGACGAAAATTCACCCGTTCTCCTTCTTTGATGATCAAACTGAAATATTTCATTCTAAAACTGAGAATTTTCAATATTTATCGTCAATATTTTATCTGCAATTTAGGCCATTTAATATTCCAAACGTGCTGATTTATTAGTGTTAAGGACATGGGATTACTTGGAATAAAATTTACCCAGCTGTGTTTTGAGATTTATTAAATAAATGAATGAGTTTTTAACAGCTTACTGTTGACATAACAGTAATTATATTTCATCATTTCTATTTTATAGTCTTACAATTTAACCTGTAAGACTTCATGTGTCTAAATCTAGACATAAGTAGATTTAGACACAACTAATGCACATACAACATACTTACTGACACATAGTATTTTTTTTATTACCTTTTATCAAACATATCAATCTCTCTTCATCTCTATTAACATTTGACACTGCAAATACTCAAGAGTTCTCTGTAACGGTTAAGAACAACTGTTTTATTTTTTTATTAATTGTTAGTACTGTGTCAGACACCAACTTAAGCAGCTTAAGAGAGATAAACGAAATACAAGACACCCGACATCCTCGTAAGAGGAATTTACAAGGCAGGCTATGCTTAGCATGTCAGCTGGAGAATATTAATAAAAGCTGACGAGGGTGGCAAACAAATAACTGGCTGCTTATGAAGCTGGGGGGAAAAAATACAAACTCCTAAAATTAGACAATAATCAGCCAGACGCGGTCTCTCCAGGGACAGAAAGAGGGACGAGACTTTCTGTTGTTAGATGGGGGTTTGATGAGACACATTGACAATTATGGCAGAGCAGTTGAGAGGTTAGGGTCAGATGAGAGAGCAGTGTGTCAGTAAGCTGGAAAAAGTGGGAAAAAAGGGTGAAATTAGAGGCTGTCTGCAAGATGGCAGGGCATACCGAGGAGACTGTCACAAAAATCACTTTGCATTTCTAAATTGTATTAAGTTGCTAACTGAGGTTACATCAGTGACTAGACACCACAGTTGTTTATTTTTTGGTCACCTCTGATTTTGTCAGTTTTCTTCTACAGCTGTCAGTCAAAGTCCAATACTTAAGTTTTAGTTTACTCATTTATTTGATTTAATCTTCCTTTTTGCCTTCCATGCAGTCCAAGTCCTTCCCTACTTATCAGCAGCCCTCTCTGGTTTACAGTCATATCTTTTCAGTTGTCTCTGTTTGAAGCTTAGTTCTATAAAGAGTTCTGTGTCTGCAGAGCCACAGTGTGTTTTTGGTTTTTCAACACAACAAATACAACCATGGTTAAAGGAAAAACTATCTCTGTCAATTCAAGGGTTTCATATTTTAGGAGACTTATCGTCAGTGTAATCATCATCGTTAATGGTCGTAAAGCACCATTTGGAATAACTTGGGTAATTCAAAGCGTTATGAACTTGAATTTTATATTCTAATGTTATGCTTAGCCAATTGAACAGAGTATCACAACAGACACATGACATTGCTTAAAATGTTAAAGGTCACAGGGTGATGGATGAAGTTTATCTCTTACATCTTTGTAGCTTCCACAAGATTTAAGAGGGAAAATACAGACTAACTGAAACCAAATGTACTGATCATCAATCTATAAAACATTTATATTCATAAAATTGCAAGAGGCACAAAGTTTGATCGCATATACTGCAATAGTTGTCAAAGACTCATTATACATAGGCCAATATTAGGCATCCAGGATTTGAAATCAGAAAAACTTTACAGTGACCAGTTTTCTCCAACTGTGCTGTTTACTGCTTTTACAGTCAAAAGATCCTGCGTTTTATTGTGGTTTTCACTTTTCTCTCATTTACAAGCAAAGCAGCTGCTTAGAAAGCGCAGAAGACAAAAAAGTGAGGATATTCTGCACTATATTCCAGTTATAAGCCTAATACAAAATGTTGCTGGTGTTTGGTCTATGTTTTAGCTTTGTGTATATTTCAAAATAACTAAGCAAAAGGCAAACATATTTTTAGAAGTGCACTATGGTCCATTATTTTTGCAATGACATAAATAAATCCAATTTTAGGGTATCTAGCAGGATCTCACTGAAGCTATTGTTTTTTAAAGAATACACTGGTCCATACCTAATGTTCATACATTACATAAAAATTTCTCAAAATCATTTTAAAACATTACTAAAGCAGATTCAGTCTTCCAGAAATCTGACCACTGCTAGGTGCAAAATAGTCAACCTTATCTCGTCTTGGTACTAAAATCTTTATGGTCATTTTTATTATAATATAACTGGAGAGAAACGCACAAAGTGCACTGCTTATGTGTGAATAAATGTAGTCTAGTGTTACTCTGCTGTTGGCTTTAGTCTCAAATAGCCCCCTGTGTTTTGTTTCAACCTACAAAATTGATTTCTTCCCTCTTATGTGTTGTTTTATATCCAACTGATTTCTACAATTTAGGCTATGTGTTGAATATCTGAAGCCACGAGACAGAGCTGAAATAAATAAACACCCAGATGCTGCTGCCTTGTTAGGCTGATCTATGTTCCTGCAACTTAGCCACTTCACAGCACGATTACAGTCTAGTGCGCTGATCATCAGCGAGGTAATTACATCTGCTATATGGCCATGAACAGTCTCTTCCCAGATAACAGTCGACCAAAACCATATGCTGGACGCCGGTACCAGCAATGACTCACCCACAGGACTAGACCTCTCTCATCTGACCCTAACCTTTGGAGAATATTGATCAAGTATCTCTGATATTACAGTCACTCTGTATGGCTCTGCATAGCGTTTATGTGCCAAGAACCTGTCCATGTCCCTGCCGAAGATTAAAGGCAGACAGGAGTTAAAGGGGAAGACGAGAAACAAGGCTTTCTGGGTAAACTGGGTAAAAAAATAGACGGGTTCTACTTTTTAAATCAATATTTACAAGCAAGAGAAATGGTTAAAATGTGTTAATCACAGTGTTAACACAGTGAATTGAAAAAGCATCAATAAAATGTTAACTTTTTACATTTTGTCATCTTATAATATCTGGTTTTTAGTTTTTCTTGAGAAATATCTCAAAGTGGCTTGAATTTGGATCTGTATGACCTCCAATAAAATTCAATGTAATTAACTGCCTCCTAAAATCACCTAGTTCATATTTATACTCCATCTGCGCATACATTATTAAAAATATAAGGGTAAATATCCAGCTGTTCTGCAACGACATCAAAGGTTTGTTAGATAATAGTCAACAAACATCATGAAGTTGAAGCAAAACAGAAAACAGGACAGAAATACAGTTGAAGTTTAGGTTATAAAATAAAAAGCAAAACGTTAAACATCTCATATTGCACTGATCCATCATCTGAAGAACCAACAAAAGTCCACATAAACTGACAAAACAGGAAAGTCAAGTAAAATCCATATGAAATACATTAACAGCTGTGGTTGTAACTTGAGAAATGCAGAAACATTCAGAGTATTAATCCTTAACAAAGCCACTGTGTACAGAACAAAAGATCATAGTGAATAGACAAATGTATGTTTTTCTGCATGACATCGTCAGTCTCAGATTTATACTTATGTATTCTGAAGACTGTCAGCACTTGACTTTAGAGAAGTCGGCCGTCAATGCTTTTCCTTTTTCAAGGCTTCTGCTCTCGTCCTGAGGTGCATCAACCACACATCTGGCCTGCAGGCGCCGTGAACTGGGGCACAAACAATAACAGTAATCATGGAAAATCATGTGCTGCTCCGACAGAGAAGACCAGCTGACTGGCTGCTGAAGCCCTCGGTGTTTGCAATACAAGCAACAGTGAGAGAAACGGTGAGCAGAGAAATGAAGGGAAGACGGTGGATGGATCCAGCTCCCCATCCATCTTCTGGACAAGCTTAGTCATCTTTATTTCTACACACAGCTTTCGTCATACGCTCTTCCTCCTTCCTCTCACTGAACTGACATACACTCTGTATTCACTATCACCACCAGAGAGATCCACAGACTATCACAATCCGTTATAATAAATGCTAATTTTGGGATGTAAGCATAAAAGAACCTATATTAAATCCTTTTGAGGGATTGCATTGAATCTTTTTTTCTAAAATGTTTGCCAACTATAAAAGCAAGTATAATGAATTAAACTATACTTTTGCTGCCAAATTTAATCAGCAATCATGGCAGATATGCGCAGAAAACAGACAGGACCAGTGCGTATTACAGCAGGTGCACAAGCTATGAATGAGAAAACCACAGATCGATTCTCTTTTCTATACAGCAATTTGGTCCAGTCTTAGCTTTCACTACAGCAGTGGTGTTGGCTGGTGTCTCATTACTGCATCACTGGCCAGATAACAGCACTCAGATTAACATTTGGAGGCTGTAAGGTCATGCTGAAGGTGCAGAGAATCTCCATAAACAAACAAACAAAAAAAAAAAATTATTTTCTCCCCTTACAAACATAATTCTCATATATTATTGATATTTTTGTCTATTTATCCTTTCCCTTCCACGTCAGCGTTGGTCCATCACATAAAACTGTTATAAAATTAATTAATGTGGTCACACACAAAGACAAACTCAGAGCCTGTACATGTTGCATTTTCAGGTCAACAAGAGCCAGTATTCCTCCTCTAAAACATCTGTTCAATAGGTGATAAGACGTGTATTTCTGGAGGACTGCAGCTTGGTGGCAGTGAGGCGGATTAGCTGCAGCAGAAGTCTTCATGAACTGTGTTTGGCAATAGGAAATAGCCAGCATGGGAAGCTGGCTGTGGCCCGCGGGGCCTTTCTACAGTAATGCACAGATGAGTGCTCCGGAGAATGTTGTTGGTCCGCCAGCTCGCTCGTCTGTGACACGACAGGGGTCACTGGGGGATGAAGGAGGGTTACATCGTACTCCAGGCAACGGTTTGTCTACACGCTCTGTGTGTCTTTTCCTTCCACTTTCTCAGAACCGAATCCATCGAGTACAAGTGAGAACGAAATAATTAAAAGGAACAAGCTATGGGTAAAGAAGTGGCATCACAATCATTTAAACAACCTTTAGCCGTCACACAAATAGTTTTCAGTGCTCATTTTCAATTATTTTATCCAAACTTAATGCTATATTTAGCCTTTGATGATATATTAGCATTTCCTCTGATGCTATGGTCATCTGCTGTGTTTCACACTGAACCAATGTTGCACTGTAACATTGGTTCATAGTATTAGTGTACTTCCAGATAGCTGTTTAGCTACTGGATGTAATAAAGGCAAATAAGGTGTCAGATTTTATGGAATATTGTTGGAAAAAGAAAATCCAGAGAGAACGACATTGTGGATTTGTGTCATTAGGACATGCTTCCTTATCTGAGTAGGATACAGAATGGCAGCCACATATTTTTTTAGCTATTAAACAATGCTTACATAAGGCAATGCGACTAAATATCAATACAAATCAGCATTCGATTGGCCTTATAACTGATTCATTCTATCACAAGATTCATAACACACCAATAAACTTGTTTTTTTTTTCAAACAAGCACTATAATTTTGAGCAGAAATATGGATCAACAGCCAAGAAGAGTAATTGTGAAAACGGGAGGTTACGGGTTCAAATTTGTTTCAGCTGGTGCTGCAATGTAATATCTCACATAGTTTTGCAATGTGTCTGCGTTGCTTTCAGATGCATTTGCAACTGCGGCTTTCTCAACATACCCAAAGTGTGCATTTAATTAAAGGGTTGATTATGCATGGAGATTGATTTTTAAGTAGACATTCACAACAGCTCTTCTGCAATAATTGCAATGACTTGTAAAGCTAATGGTGGCTTCTGCCATTCCTCAGCTCGGCAAAAACAAAAACAGAAAATATAAAAGCCTGAAGATGAGGAGGGGAATGGATGGGTACTGCTGGATAGTTATGCATGAAATTGAGGATGGGAGGGGAGAGTCCCTGGAAGCGTCTAGTGGGGATAGCAAATGTCACCCATCAGTCGAAAGTGTCACAGTGAGCTGGAGAGCCGTGACCTCTGATGAAAAATGGGGAAAAAAGGAGAAAAGAAAGAGACATAGGGCAGAACAGCCCATAACAGAAAAGCCAAAGATGGCAGAAACAGAGAAATGAAGGTGAGGTGGGGAGACCAACAGGAAAAAGGGAAGTTTATGGTACATCTAATCATGCTAGAGCTCTAGGCTTTAGAAACAAGGGAGTGATATCAGTAAAAGCATATTTGCAGGCTGTCTACTGCCTAAATGAGGCCGGTTCTGTTCCAAAAAAAAATCTGCTTCTTCTTATTCATCACCTCCCCTGCTACAAAATAAAAGAGAAGGACCGGAAAGCAATCTACTGGGCTTTAAGTCAACAACAAATCTACTAAAAATATGTAATATACATCCATTTTAGTGATTTCCACACATATCAAAAATCATTAGAGTTTAATTCTAAATCAAGATATTCACACAACACCCATGCAGTAGTGTTGGCTGCTTCCATCACATTTAAATAATAATTAAATAAAAAAGCAGAAACCTGTTGAAACATGTCCCTGGCAAAAAGCCTCTGTATGATTACCAAGGTTTTAAAAAAAATGGCAGCACAAACCATTTAACTAAGATGGAGATTAAAAAAGGCCAATAAGAAAACAGCAGATTAATTAACAGAATGGTTTGTGCCAGGACATTTCTACCAGGATCTCACTGACAGCTAATTTAAGCCAGACACCAGGAGAGGCGCTTGAGCAGTATGTCAGCTCTGTCATTACACTATGATGAACAATACATCACAACAGTGATTTACTGCCAGAGGAGATCAGAGAAATTGTCTGATAATGGAAATGTTATTTCACTTTGACAGGATGGAGTACCTTGGCTGGGGTGTTAAGTTGTGGAAAATTCTTCGATGCTGCAGATCTGAATAAGCTATTTCAAAATAAAAACACTGTATCTCTGGGTTAATTTAACACAGAAAGATATACTTTTCATGCTAAACAGATTAACTGTTTGAGGTCATGGATCTTTAAAACCATGTGGATTAAATGTGATGCATCAAATGTGAACAGAGTCTATTCTCTGTCTACAACAAAAACTCCCGAGTGTCCAGGAATCAGAGTGAAAAGCCTTACTGGATCTCTTTTTAAAAGTGCTAATCTCCACTTCCCAAAGGAAATATTATGTAAGATCTTTCTCTTTCCTCACATTGTGCAAAAATGAACTAAGTGCACCAACATTTTCATCTTATCACTATGCTCTACACGGATTTGATTCACAGCCTCTGAGCAACCAACCAAGACTGATAGCTCTGTAACTGTCTAGTTATATAAAGGTTAGCAAACTTGACAACTTCAGGGATTGACTACACTACTAGCTTAAACACATTGGGATCTCCCAATATAGAAACATCAAGTGTTGATGTTTCTTCTGTTAATGCAATGTTTTCGCTCTGTATACAAGTAATGCATATTTAATTACTAAATAAACCCACATTTTAGTCCTACGTAGCAACAAATCTTACCCAATACATGAGAATAAATTAAAATTCGAGTACTAAACTAAGTACACAACAATTCTTACCAAAGGTTTTCTCATAAAAGTCAAAACTTTAGGCATCTTGCAGAAGAAGAAACATGTTGATTAACCAAAGTCACAGAACTGATTCAGATTTCAGTTTTCCAAAAACAAAAAAAAAGCGTTGCTGCCCGATCTGCACAGCATTTAGAAGTGAACAGTAAAGAGATGTAATGAGGGGGTGAAAATCTTAAGAGTACAAACATATATTTGACTGACAATGTAGAAAGACAGAATTTAGGATGATTCTCACAAAGTAGAAGCCATGGTCGCTGCATTGGTCAATTTACCAAACCAAGATTGTTTGCAAATGTTATTTAAGGCATAAAAAGGAGAACACGTATTTAAAAAATGACAGTATGCCCTTCATATTCAGTAATATAATCCTAATATTATTGCAACATTTAAAATGCAAATAACCTAGCCCCTGCTTAGAATGAATCTTGCTTCTCAGAGAATATAAAATAATATAATATAAGGGACTATACTGCTGCAGTCACGCAGCATTCAAACATAATATTCTACATATGCTCATATATTTTGGAATGTCAACTATTTCATTTTAATAAACTAACTGAATTAGCTTGAAAAAGAGGGTCACCATTAGCTCAGAAGTATGTAGAAGTCAAAGGGAATGCTCTAGTCCAATGACGCAAAAAAAACCTCATCAATAAAAATGTTCTTAAACAAAATTTTACAAAACCTATATAAGATTAAGAATTTGGTAATAAAAATAAATAAATGACTCATTCATGCATGCACAACATTCAGCAACAAATTTCAAATCTTCAATCTTCTGTTCCATCGTTGTGTCCTACCTGTGGCAGGGCAGAGCTGAGCTGGCGCTGCAGGGAGTCTCGGTCATAGATCACGTCCTGCAGATGCTGCTGAGCCAGACCCAGGCTCTCCTGGGTCTCCCTCAGCGTATCCAGGAGTCGGTCCCTTTCGTCCAGCATGTTGACCATCAGCTGCTCGAAGTGGGAGTCCGGATCCGAGGCGCTGCTCTGCGAGCCGCGCTGGCTCAGCGCCGTGTCCTCGCTGATGGTGGGCATCACTTCGCACATCATCTTGGCTCTGGTCAGGAGAATAAAGAGTTGAGTTTAACCAAAGATTAAAGCACCTTCCATAGAAAATGTAACTTGAACTTTGTTTTTTTTCCCCCATTAATTATGCCAAAAATTTGTCTTTTTTTGCAAAGGGTAAAAACTCTACTACTGCTTGAGATTTTCTGGTTCTTCTTTCACATGGTTAACATCATGAGTGCACAACCCAAACAAAGAGCTCACATGACAGAGACACGCATGCACATACGGTTCAGAGTAAAGCAAACATATGTGTGTGAGTTTGTGAGAATATCCACATGCTGTTGTTTAAGCTGCTGTGCGTAATTGCTTGGGCCCGACACAGTCGGAGCTTGGCTCAGCATTACATCGGTATCTCAAAGCTCACAGAGACGTCTTGGGATGCTGGGCATTCTGCCCTAGATTTCACGCTTGTGCTGTTTATTGGGGCAGCTCAGATCATGTTACATAATACACTATATCTACGCTATAGCGGATATGGGAGTCCATATTCCGAGCTCCCTGCAGGGCCTTCCGATGCGCAGGGAGCCATTCTCACCGGCGGGTTGGTGAGTGAGACAAAACTATGTTTGCATCAGTGAACGTCATAATCAGAAGATGAAGCAATGAGCCACAAAATGACACACATTATGAATAATTAAACCGTTTAAGAAAAAAACATGGAGGGAGAACAAGTGGATGTTCTGTTTAATAAAAGTGGAGCTAGTTTAGCTGGCTTACAACTGGAAAAGATTGGCTCATTTAAAACAAAATGAATATATGTTCTAACAGTAGATAAATACATATTTGACCGTATTTACTTACTTATATGAAGGAAATCCTCATATTGACATGTTTTTGTGTTATGAACTTGCTAATACACTAAAATGAGAAAAGATTTAAGGATATTCTAGTTTTACATCCACTTTGCCCAGCTGAGTGGTGTTACACTAACAAGCCACTCACCAGCAGGTTAAAGGCACAGTGTCAAATTTTTCTGATACACAACTGTTAGCAGTGGTAGAAAAAAAATGTGTCTTTAACAGAGGTAGTTATTTATTTAAAACATTCCAAAGTGGAATATTTACCAGAGTTCACAGATTCAAAACTGCACACAACACTGGAAAACATGACAAAGCAAAAAATGTGTTGAATATCATAATGATTATATTTTTCTTGCCCTTGAGGATTTAAGTCCTTTATTTCTGAAATTGAGTTATGAAGATTTGGATGGCAGTTTGTGTAAGGAGGTGGGACAACTTTACTGAAAATAATAAATAGTAAGCTTGTATATATCCTAAAATATGTTTCCACCAGAGAAATAATGCTTTAATTTCTTCTAAAAATGTATAGTTCTCCTTTACGGACATTTCAAATGTCTCATTTTGTCTTTGGAAGCCAGTCGCTCAGCACGCAGGCGACAATGTCCTCAATGTCCAAACGAGCTGGATGAACTTAGCTGTAACTTATTCCCTGTGCTTTGACCTAAGCCAGGTGTATTTAGTGAAATTTTAATATCCAATTGAAGCATCCTCGTTCCCCTGTGGACGTGCTACAATGCCGGCTGCTGTGCCTCAGCATGTTCTGGCAATAAGGTGGGCTCTGCCGTATCTTCTCAAGGCGACGGGCCAGGCTCCCGATGGCTCCCCATTCAGACACCATCCGCTACTGTTTAGACCAGAGAGACTGTGTCTGCACGCTGTAGCTGGACCGGCTGCTCATGCAAGCCTTTCGCTTGGGGAGGAGACTTGTTGGCAGGGAGTCTAGGACATTGGTTCTTGAATTTTAAGTAGAACAAAGTGATTCGTGTACATGACTCAGTGCTTGAAACCGTGTAAAACATTACTTCTTTTAAAGCTGACAAATCCGACATGCTTTAGTAAATTTCAAGTGGAAGCATTTAAGGCACCAGCATGCATAATAACACCTGGCATATAATAATAGTGATATATTTGTGTACTTAAATCAAAGTGCTGTGCAGATGCTTATATACAACTTAGCTCACATGGTTCCTTTTTTTGCATTAGTGCCCCTTTTGGTTAGATCTCAGTCACTCCAAACCTTTCAGTGCAGTGAATCCTGATGATTTCATTTTTTTCAAAGCCTCAAAACCTATAAATTTGTTAGTTTATTTTCCTAAATCAAAGATTTAGGAACAACCTCTACAAAAAAATGCCATTTTGTAAGAGCATTTGACACATTTACTGATAAATACTTATTTTCTAAGAAATTCTGTTTCTAATTAAATTTTCTAAGCCCAATTAAAAGTCTCTTCCCCATGGAACTGACTTTTGTGTATTTAGTAGACATAAGATTAGCAGAAATATATCTTAGTGTAATTAATGTACCTAATGGGGTTTTACTTTTTGAATTGAATTATTGAAATACATTAACATTTCAATGATATTCTAACTTAGACACCTACAGATACATGACAAGCAATAAACATGTGTGATTTTGTCATGTTCAATGGATCAAAAGAGCTGAAGGTGAAAAAAGAACTACAAATGTATAAACATGCAAAATTATTGGGATTTTCACTGCATGCCATATGCCAATCAGTAAATTATTCAAAGGCGTAGGAGAGTTCCCCTCCCCAATCAGAGTGGCAGATCCAGAGAAACTTTCCAGCCTTGCAGCCTTATAAAACTCAGAAATCTGACACCAGAAGAAAGTTTGGGGATTAAATGAAAACCACTAAGCACACTTTGACTCAGCTGATATGGAACTAGTAGTAAACATTTTAAAATCGTACATTAAGCCAGTGTTCCTTGATACATTTTTGGACTTTTTCATTTGGTTATGTCACACCTACAAATTTCAATGCCAGACATGTGAAGTGGTGTCATGGTTTTCTACATTAATTGCAGGTATAAATGTAGAGAGTACAGCATGCATATGTAGTCAACTCACTTCTTTCTGATACCCCTAAATAAAATCCAGTGCAAGCACTGAAAATGTGACTTTGATCCAAATCTAACGTAACTTTAAACTGGTTTTTTATTCACTATGATGGTATTTAGCATTAAGTGTAATATTTGATTGGAAATTTGCCACAAAGTCTCTGATATGTGCATCTTCATTTTACACCAGGGCTGCATAAAATATTCTAAATATGTTGTCATTGAAATATCAGTATGCACAATATTATTAACACAACAGCTGTTTGGAAACTTAATATTTTTAGCTATTACATTTCAGGTGTCATAAACACATTTTGCATGTTAAGATACTCAGCTTGTTGGATGGATTCTCAGTGGTAGTTTCCCACACCTGGCACAGATTACAGCTCATTGCATGCTAAAGGTCAGAGACAGAGCTGGAAGTACACAAGAATTTCAATCTATATCATCTTTGCATTATGTCACAATTATATCTAGTCTTATGCTTTTCCAATATGCTGCAGTCCTACTTCAGGCTTTTATGAGCTGTGCTTTGCTTCAGAAAAAAACAAAAAGGTCTTATGTGCTTTTTGGAACTTAGACGTTTTTAGAAACTTAAAGCTGCCTGGTTAAAACATGGATTCAGGAGAGTAGGCTGAGAAACTAAGAAGATTAACAGAAGCATGCTGAGAATGACAGCTAAATTGTTCTCTTTCCTTGCTCAAATATTACATTACGAACAAAAGCAGCACAATGCGCAGGGTTTCGCAAATTCATGTCCTAAAATTCTTGTACAGCAAATGGTTTTATAGCTTCTTTTTGACTCTGATGCTCTTTCTTGCAGATGTGATTGTAAAAGTGAACTTTACTTGTGAAAAGTAAAGTTCACTTTACTTGATAACCTGAAACGTTGCCGTTTCAAACAGCTCAGAGTAGAACGGCAGTTACAAGATAGTAATGAGATGTTTCAGAGATGTTCTGAAAAACCAAGCAGAGATACTTCGTTTCCTAAAATAAAACTCAAGCAGCCGGTGAAAAACTGAAAATCTGATGTAAATTTAGCCAGTAATAGCAGGAGCAAATCAGTGTGATGTGGTTAATTCCCCAAAACGACTTCAGTTCATCTCATTTATGTGACAATTGTGTGAGCAGATAAGAAGTGGTGCACAGAAAAACAGGTGTATATTCTTGAGCTTTCTATAGCCAAGTGAGGCAAATTCACCACAATTCACCACCTGGAAAACATCAAAAGATGTGCTAGCATGCGAGGGTGTGCAGAACAGAAAATAGGACTCTGTGGCTTTGGAGATAAGCTGCACTGCTACATGCTTGTTGAGCTGACTTTAGAAAGACTAATGTAAATCAAATGTGTTTAAGGGGTTCTTATTACGAAGAGTGGCATAATTAATGCCTTAGATTGACTAAGTAAGGGGATGGTCAAATAAATTTTTATAGAATTATAGAAAATATACCCAAATGCCAATTATAGGACAAATTGTTATAAATTTGAAGTCTAGCTTTAGAAACATTTGCAAAAATCTTATGATTCAATCATTAATGCTAACAACCCCGCAACAGGATGAGAAATTGTTGGATATTAATGTGCTCAACTTGCATCAGTCCAAGCTGATTACAAGCCCTGCATTAAGGGGAGAGACTATGAGGAAATTCCACTTTTAAATAATGCCCAATTTCTTGGCAAACAGTCAAGCACAAAGTGCATCCATTGATTTCATTTGTGAGCTCAAAGGGTAATGAGAAAATTGCAGCTTGTCTTTCCTTCCTAGCCTGGCACACATGTCAGGCTGACAGGTGGGAGAAGACTTGTGCAGATTTTTTGTGAATGAAACTGGCCAGATTGGACGGTACAACTCATGGTGCTGTGAAATCTCATTCATATGGCATCCTGCACCACGGAAGACTCTGACAACAAGGCCGACATGTCTGCCAAGAAAAATAAATTCAAAAAAAGCACTATTCAGGTGTATTTTGTTTTACAACTCCCGCTGGAACACACTTCAGTGATTCAGCAAAGAAAAAGCTCATGTCTGCATCACGATACTGTCAAATGAACGATTACAGGTTGATATCAACACCGACTTATTTGTGCTTACTTAAAGGGCAGCCACATGCCGGAGGTGTTCTAATAATATGCCATGTTCTCCTATGAAAAATAAACACATCTTTGTACTTTTGTCATTTTGGTTTTCCAGACCCTGAGACAAAATAGTGAATCAAAATGTGGACAGAGTGAAAAATTTGAATGTCTTTTTATTGTAATTTTTTTTTTAAATTTTACATCACTCTCTGAACACCATTGCTTGGTATCTTTTGTGTTTGAAGCTATTCAAATAAGCTCACATATCCTTATGAACACTAATGGTTACACTGAATTATATTTTATTGTAATTAAGTAGTATCAGAGTGTAACAGGTCGAATACAAATACATGCCACACTTTTTGTGAAAAATGCTTATTTAAAAAAAAATTAACTTTTTTTTGCCTTCCATTACAATATTAAGCAGAAATTTAATTTGGTCTTAAAGGATAACGTCTAAGTAAAACCTAATTGTGTTTGTAACGTGCAAAAATTGTTTGCAATAGGAACAATAATACAATAGTGGGAATTAGAAATTCTTTCTACAGAATCATTAAACCTGATATAAAAGTCAGATAGCTAATATGGTTTCAACTTAATCTCCCTCTGCAAGAACATAACAGAGAGTAAGATTTTGAAATAATAGCTCTCTGATATTTTTAACATGAGGTCAGTTTGAGGCCAGAAAGCCATTTTTCCCAAAAGCTAAAAAGGCACCTCAAAGGACAATGAATGATTTATGAATTTTTTAGAGTAAAAACACAACCTCAAGAAAGATTCTGTTAGTATTAATTTTTTGTTTTTCTTTGAGGTTTGCACCTTGAATACATTTGTTTGGTTATTGTGGTTCAAGAAACATCAGAAAGTCATCCGAAGACATGAAAAAAATTAAAGATCACTTGTGTATGTATAAGGATAAATGTACTGGAAAGATAAGATATAAATAAACAAAAAAGGGCATCCATTTTTCAGAAAGCTCCTGGGAATACATTTTTTTTAGATTCCCTATATAGAAACATGACATTCTGTTCCTGAATGGATTGATTGTTGCTTTTAGGTGGAGGACATGCCAACCTAAGGCGACAACAGGACAGTTAGAGGTTTCTTTTGAATGTCCGCTATTTAAGACGGGATCTAAGAAGATTTGCTGGTTCTCCACATTATGTCTGGAGGGGCAGTTTGAGCCTTAAAGTACCCTAGGGGTAACTGCTTAAACATGTCCCACTAGGAACAAACTGCTGGTGAATATCCGATACATTTTGAATTCTTCACTATTTTACGCTGCATTTCACTGGCATCAGATTAAAAATAAAGTTACTGGGGCGTGCTGTGGTGGCGTAGGGGATAGCGCGACCCACATTTGGAGGCCTTGAGTCCTCGACGTGGGTTCGATTCCCGGACCCGACGATATTTGCCACGTCTCCCCCCCTCTCATTGCTCCTTTCCTGTCAGCCTACTTTCATATAAGGGACACTAGAGCCCACAAAACCCCCTGGAGGGGACAAAAAAAATTATGTTACTGTAGTTTTAAAAAAAATAAATTTCTGATGATGAACTTTGCCTTCATGCTATATGTTTTATGTATGTTTTATAATGGAAGCAGAAATGCTTTTGCAGAGAGAATGTTTTTTTTTTTTTTTAATGAACTACCGGTAGTAAGAAATATATTGTAATGTAATCATAAAACCATACAAACTGTTATGTTTGACATTTATTTATATTTTGATGCTCGGCACGTTTCATTTAAAACTCACAGTGTCAGCAAAAAAAAAAAAAAAAAAAAAAAGCACAGAAGATGTAGAAGCACCAGAAGGAAAAGCACAACACGAATGCAAAAAATACAGAAAGAGTGTAAAGATGAATAACATTTTTACACATATATTTGTATTTTCTAAGGAAATATGAACTTTCATCTGTCCTGAAGCTACACATACATGTCATCATGAGTCTCTGTAATCTGAAAACAGATGACATGCAGCTCGTCATTGGAGCATGTTTCCATGTTAGTGTGAACTTTCCCATTACATTCACTGTTAAAGACTGAATGAAGCAGCCCAGACAGTTACCTTTGGACATCTTTACCAGTCCAAAGGTAACTGGACTGGTAAAGATGTGCGTGCTTCCCCTCACTGACATGTTGCTTCCCACTTCTGGTCAGCTGGCTGAAAAAAAACTTTCCTATTTTACTTCATTTACTAACAGAAACATATAGGAGGGGAAAAAAAAACCTCAAGTTCCTGGTAATTAAAACAAGAAGGTTTAACTTGACCCACTATGTCTTCTAAAACATAAAAGCAACAATTCTTCATTTTGCTGTTGACTAAATTGAAAATCTAGGAATCAACAACAACTTATCAGTTCTCAAAAAGCCAAAAGGAAATATTTCTTTTTTACCTTTAATACATTCAGCAGACCTTTATCATGTATATTTACTTAAATCTGTTTCATATTGTGGTCAGCGGTATTCTGAGTGGAGCTGTAAGATGTGAATGACAGATGAGATGAAGAGGATGAGTGTGAATTTCCACCTGCTGCTAACGGAGACAGGAAAAGGGAGGAGTAACATCATGTGTGACCCATTTTTTTTGTCGTTGTTGTTCTTAATAGAACCCAGAGATCAAAATCTGATCATTTTCCATTGATCAGTTCTGATTGGTGCAGGTCAATCGTTGGAAAATCAGTTTTTCCCCTCTATTTATTAAATGCATCTAAACTGAAAATTCTATTTATTTTTTTAACTGTAAACCAACAGCCTATCATTAATGCATTTTTCTTACTTAACTTTAGAAAAAGATTACAGACACACTCTGATGAATTAACAGGAATAGTGTCTTTGTTCTCTATCAGAGAAAATGTTCTTGTATGTTATGTTGAACAAATCTATAAAGAAAATAATAAATCCTCCGGTCTGATCTGAAAGGAAAACGGTTATCAGCCTGGAAAAGCTGAATTGTTGCAGCTCTACTTCTGAGTGCACCTTGAAATCTACCTGCAGGTGAGCATCTGTGGGGATGATGAGGGCTGCATGTTCACTGATTGTGTGCTCATCTGTAAGTAAGTCTACATGCACATGAAAGGATGAAGAGACCATGTGTAGCCTTTAATGCCGGCCACAATCTCCCCCCTTCAGCAAGGTCATGCAAAGCGTGAATCGATGGAGACTGAATAAGGTGAACATAAACGGCCAGTAAGGTCAAGCTTCAACTTATTCCAACAAAACTGAATCATCAAGAACATTTCCAACCAGCTTTGCTCTGAAAGTCTGAGCAGTGGTCACTAAACGTATAGAAAAGTCATAAAAGCACGAGCCACAGGTAGCCACTTCTCTACTTCAAGGCAATAAACATTTTCTGCGCTCCAGACAGATTAGGCCGTTTAGATTGCAACAGGAGTGGCTGTTAAATGAAGCATCCTGACTTCACATAAAGCCTCTATGAGCCATTTACACAGGACATGCACGCTGCTACAAATCCCATCGTACTCCCTGACTGGTGCACTTGCAAAAATAATAATAGCAAGGTGCAGATTTTCCATTAACCTTCTAACAAGATGCCAACACCTGCAGGTGTGTGTTCTTCCATTTCTGCATTCGTTTAGTCAAACGTGGCCACCGAGAAACAGGTGGCTGAATGCAGAGTCTCCACTCCACCGCGCTCTCTCTGGCTTTGAATCACCATAATAGCCCGTAATAATGTGGTTTAAAGGAGGGGCAGCTGTTCCTCACATGACACCTCCTCATCATGCTGTCATTAGCCGCGCAAATACACACACACACCTACACACACACGCAGACAGGCCTGACTGCGGCGCTGATCACATCTTTTCACCGCTGCAACAGCTCCTCCTCGCTCTCTGAAATGATAATTGGGGAGAATCCTTGGCCATTGTCTCAAGCGCATTACATCATGCCAGCCTCTCAGTCTGCATCCCGCCCACCTTTAACTCTCTCCGCTGTCTCTCTGCTGTGTGACAGCCGCCGGCTCTGGTTTACCCCCCCTGCAGTGTCTTGCAATGCCATTAACCGCAGATATGAAAATGATTGCTTCTAGAGCATCCCGCACCTCCAGCGGAGCCAGGCTCCAGAGTTCGCGAAGCAAAGAGGGCACCAGAAAATCACCTTGAGCTTGCAAGAACAGGGGCAATGTAGGTCAGCACAACACCGGCTGCAACAGTGTGCATACTCACATTTTATCCCTTTACTATCAGCGGAGGCTCAGGCGGCGGATCAGTCACAACTGCAGTCCCTACGAGCTGCAGCGTGAAGCGGACGATCCTAGGAGGCTTCCTCAGAGGGAGCAGGCAGCAGCGGCGGCGGCGGCGGCGCCGCGGATCCGGTGGAAGAAGAGGAGGTGCGGCTGGTCCCCGCCGCTGCTGGCATTGTCCATACGGAGAACCACCAAAGGAGAAGCAATAATCATCTAAAATTAGCCGCGTCGAGCGATGACATCTGATTTCCGGGGTCAAACGCGCGCGCACACACGCATGCACGCCGGTGAGGAAATTATGGCACGTTGCGAATTCTGCTGCGATAAGCGGAGCTGGAAAAGACCATTATGGAGCTGAGGGAGGGGGAGCAAGAGGATCTTAAAGTTGCAGCTGAGCTATTCTTCCTTCATTCCAAACAGACCAAAAGTAGTAATAATAATAATAATAATTTCCTATATAACCATGTTTCAAATGGCACACATGACATCCAGTGCTCAACTATAAATTTAAGATTTTATTTTACTTTTTTAAAGGTAATTTTTTACAGGACACCCATGAATACAAATTTAAGAGAAGGCTTAGTTTTTCCCAAAAAAACACCTGAGGTTTCATTTTTTACCATATCTTCTGTTGCGTGATGGCACATTTCCAAATACTTGATATGAATTCAGTCACATTCATGAGTGATTTTTATTTATTTACTTTGCTCATTTACAGAATATCTACAACACTGTAGATATGCTCCTAAAATCTGACTCAATTATTTTTCTTAAGATATAAACATAATATATAGATGCTTCCATAAGCATCTATATATTTTTTTTTAAAAGAGCGTGTTTCGATTTATTTTCTACCTGAAAACATAAAAAATGTGGTGTGCATTTGTATGAGTCGGTATTCTGTAGAACTATTATGGCTGTGAGTCTTTGACCTGAATTATGATTTAATCTAAACCAGACTCCTGTAGTTCTGATGAAAAGTTTAGCAGTTTTCTCTCGATATTCACCCTTAATGTTTTACAGTCGGAATGGTGTTTTCAACAGTCTGTGACAATATTGGTCACATTTGACTGCAGTACCTTCAAATAAAATATTTGTTCTTGTCCATTTAATCTGTTATGCTATTCAGCTGCAGGTTGTGTTCTGTCTTTTCTTGTAAATGCTTCCTTCTGTTCTTTGCATATAGAGCTAAGAGTTGTTGTGATAATTTGATTCAAATGACCTCCTTTAGAATATAATATGCACTGTGAGCAGAAAGATGAAGCAAGATAAGCAACAGCAGCTCTCACACATTCAAAACAAACACCACTAAAAGAAACAATATCTATCTCTTAATTTCTAACCATCTGTTTAATGTGTGTATACTGCCAAAGCAAATGATTCGCACTGCGAAAGTCTAAAGATAAAAACCTAGACAGCAAATCTGAGTCACTCTTCTGGTTCTGGCCTGCGGGCAATAAAACGCTAAAGTGTCACCAACTGATGAGTCTACACTCAGTCTTGGCATTAAGAGCCGATTTCTTCCCCCAAGGTTTTCTGATGACTAAAAATATGACTCTGTTTGTGTGCAAAGTAAAAACAAACCTTTTAAGAATCAACTTCATGAAATACTGTGAACAACAAAGACTGAATACATAAAAATAAAAAAAAACATGTAAATGTGTTATTTTAATTTATATTTGGATTCTCTAAAAATAGAAATAGTGAATCTGCATAATGTTGACCCCCGGGAGCACGCTGCCTTGTGACCGTTTCAGAGCTGAAAAAAATAATCCACTTTTCAGCTCATCAATTATTAAAGATCTTCAAGTGGTTTTGAATGTCACCGAGATCAGCATTGTGTTGAACCGCATAGCAGAGATTTATGGAGAGCAGAGCATAAACGCTACATTTACTCATACAGCACAGCAACTGATAGCACACCAGTGTGTGTGATCTTTCTATCTGATTTCTTTTTAATACTCGGCTTCAGATTCTTCTAATGAATGATGTGCTTTGATATGTCTATTTCTGCTCGGCTGTCAGCTGAACTTTCCAATGAAGATGGAGCGAGCAAAAGGCCAAACAGTACACCCTCCCACACATCAGAATAAATAGAATGTCATTATGACTGCATCTTTGATTTAAGTCTCTTGTGTCAAGATTCTTAGAATAGTATCGATGTGGGGATATTTCTTCCTCTCAAATATTTACACAAAGCCCGGTTTTTCTCCTCATAATTTCCTGGTATGAATGGTAAGGTGAAAATCTGATGTCGAGTTCAACGCAGATCCAATAATGCCTCGCAAGTGCACTCATATCCCTTGGACATTCTCACTGTTTATCACATTACGACCAAAAACTTCAGTGTTATTGATATTATATATTATATATATGAATTGCAAGGGAAATTGAGGACGGCTTTCTGGTCAGATGAGACAAAAACTGAGTTCGCCTTCCATCAGATCCTGCAGTGGAATGTTTTACATCAAAGACACAAATCCATTTGAGAATCTGTAGCAAGATGGAAATGTTTGAGCAGCAATTTGAGCTTCAGGTATTTTTCAAAGAAGTTAAGGCTGAAATTCAGCCCTCAGATGTGTCGTATAGGAATTGTAGCGCTGTAAACTGCAGCAAGCGGTGGAAATGCACACCACACATTACACATGTACTGCTGATGCAAAAATGAGAAACAGGGCACATACGTCAACATTTTTGATAAATATACTGTTAAATTGTCATGTAAACAAGGAAACACACCAGAAAAACAAGAAGGAAGCTACCTCTCACTGTCTTGTTGAGAATCTCTACAAATCAATACTTCGTTCCAGTGGTTGAATTCTCTCACGTTTATTTTATCACCGCCTCTTCTATCTTTAGCTTGAACAGTTTGTATCCTAACTTTATGACTTCTTCAAGTGTCAGCAGCAGCAGGACCAATCAGAGGCTCTAAATAATTGCAGACTGTCTGGACCTTGATGTCACTGTCCGTGGTGCTGAATCCGTTGTGTAAGTTCTGCTCTGCGGTCTTTTGGAAAAGATCCACTGTATTTTGAAATAAAATGAATTTCAATTGGTTCCTCTCAAATTTCTCTGCAAATGAAACTAAATTAACATCCATGAGCCACTGACTTTATCTTCATCCTCATTTTTCTATCTCTGGGCTATGTTTTATCTGACAAATTAGTAAAACCACTACAGTACAATGTGTTCAAATGCTCCATGTTTCAAGCTAACAGAAAATTCATCAGCCAGGAAAGAAACACTGTATTTGTAAAAACGTGCACATTGCAAAGGAGCGTCCTTCATTTTTGTGACAGTTTAATGCAGAGCATTTTGTTTATTATCATTTCATTATTCATAGATGAACAGAGCTCATTCCTTGCAGCCATTACAATGACCACAATATGATACACTTGCCTGGTTATAATGCAGATTACCGCTCATATTGCATCCCACCCACTATATTGACCCACCATGTGTCTGACTGCTACTACACTCCCATATCGCTGAGTCGTTCCATATTAATTTCCCCAGAGGAGTGTGTAAGCCTCTGCATATGAATGGGTGTAACGTGGCCAAGTGATGAATATGAAAAGGCTTTCATATCTGGACGCCTTGAAGCTAAGGAGTCACGTATATTGACTTTTCTTTCCACCAAGATGGCTGTGCAGGCCTCGGTTTGGTGTGACGGCTCATTTGACTGTTGTCTCTGACAACGATGCTAAAATGAGCTCGGGTCAAACAGCAGCGATCAAAGGAATAAAGTGGAACTCATGAAGCCAGATCTTTAAATAGAAGAACACAGCGCACAGTCTTCTCCTTCCTATAATGTGGCACAGTCCACACCCATCATGCAAATATCAGTAAACTATAAAAAGTCTATATAGGAGGAAGGGGGTAAAAATTACCTATACAGGCTAATTGTGGAACTTTACACTTAGAATAATTCCGGTTATTTACAAGTCTAAATAACTGGAGAGCCTTTCCAAATTTTAGTCTTTTCACAACCAAAAACTTTAATGTATTTTTAAGAGTTTTTCCATAAACCAAAACAGACAGGTGCAGAGTTGTGAAGTGGAAGAAAACGATAAATGCTTTTTTTTACATTAATTAAATCCCGCAGACCTGCTTCCCTGATGCTCCTAACTGAAAACTTTTTTGGCCCCCATCCAAAGCCTTGTATGTTGGCGAAATAAATCCTGAACACAACATTCCCACACACAGTGTGCTCCCATTCAGTATAGCTGAGTGGGAGCATTGAATTAAAGACAGATGGAGCTAAAACCCTTAAAATTAAAACAGTTACAGGCTGCAAAAGACCAACGACTGGGATGGAGATTCAACTTCTAACAGGCTAAACACGCAGCTCAACACAAAGTGCAAATTTTTAGCAAACGATGGCCAAGTCAAAGTTCAGACATCCATCCATTCATTTATAATATGTAGTAAGACTTCCATGGTTATGGATACTTATTTAACAAAACACAGCCACATGTTTGACTGACTACTTTTTTTTTTTAAAGCAAACACAAAAAAATATGTTTTTGATAATGGCAATGCAAAATGAAGACAACCAGGAAAGGCATAAATTTAAAAAGGCATGGGAAAAGGAGGGAATGAGAGAGGCTGAGAGAAGACGGAGGATTTACACACAAACTAGGAGGAAGTAATTACTGTACAAACAACAGGTGTGACTAATTAACTTGATGTGGAGCAGCTGGGGGAGCTGAGAATGAAGCGCAGGGATAGAAATGAGAAAATGAGAGGGAACAGCATAATTAAACAAACTTTGTGAATGCGACTACATAAACAGAGTAGCTTTATAAGGCCGTATAAAAAGCTTAAACAACCAGTTGGATGTGGCAGCCGGGAAGCTGCTCCCATCACACCCAGACAGACGTGGAAGTGTTGTTTAACAGGTCGCTCTGCTTCTCCTGGTTGTTTCACTGAAGATCAAAGCAAGTGTGCATCGCAAGCCTGACATTTCCAGCATCTGATAGCACGCTTTCTCCTTTGTTTCCATGTCTTTGCCGACATCACTATTTGACAGCCCATCACCTCTGTCTATATGCCGCCTGGCGCTACTCCTGCAGGGGTTTGAAACCCATGCTTATTATTTGGCCCTCCCAGAAAATAGAAACCTGAACACATATCAGCAGCAGTCTGTTACAGTTTGAGGGCTGCCAGAGGCTCGCTATCGCTTTGACTCTTTTAAACCTGTGACTGTGTGGAATCCAAAGTACAGTGGGCTGCCAAGCTCACGCTGCTTGATACACTGATAAACGAGACGAGTTTTGGTCGCACGGCGAGATGCATCAGAAAGACAAAACTTAGAGGGATTACAGGTGGCTCCTCATATCTGCCTGGCCCACCATCAGAGAAGTGAAGCTACTGCATTTTATCACACAAATATTTGTCTGGTATCATGAGCGGACACAAAATAAAAACAAAACATCCATTTGGGATAATGAATGGGTTGTAACAGTCAACTGTTTAACTCAGATCTTTTCTGTGATGCTCATTTAAAGACTCTTTAGTCCTAGAATTAAAACCTGCTGTGTCTTTACTAAACATTCACATTACAGCATATTATTCTAGATAATTTAGCTTGTTAATCTAATTTTGTTTGGATATATTCCTTTTTTTCTCCAGATAGTTTTTCAGGATTGCCGTCACGTAAGGAAAACGGGGTTAGGAATTCAAAAGACTCGTCAGGTCTTCAGGAGTCTGGAGCATAAAATTCCTAATTGAGCCAACATAACTCAGAATTTAGTTGCAACTTTTTATTTTATTTCATGGTTAATTATAACCCTCATTACAAGCTCCAATTAAAGTAAATGCTAGACTAGCACATCTTGTTTTTTTTTTTTTGCTGGAGCTCCCGTATTAGAATACCCTCAAAATATAAAGGATGTGATTTGCACAACATAAAACTCAACGTTTTTTTTTATGAGATAATAGAGGTACTTGCTATATTAAGCTCATTAAAATAAATAACAACCAGAATGGACATTCATGCAGAATACAGTATTTTAAGGCGACTATGAGTAACTACGGTGAAATGAGTGTTAAACAATTTTAACATAGTCAAATTAAAGAATGGACTTTTTCTCTAAGAAAAAAAAATTTGGAAAAAAAATCAGTGGAGTTGATGTAAATAAGGATGAATTTTATTAGAGACTTTTAAATCCTTTTCTGTGGTGTCAAATGTCACTCATACCATGTTCAAAAATGTTTTTTATTGTGATTAGAAAATGTTTCATTAATCCTCCAGTACTGAATCTAGGCAACATTGATTCAGAAGTTCAATCGTCTTATTCTACTGATGTTCCTTGTATTTTTAAGGACTAAGTTACATCGGAAGTGATGATCATCTGGAATCAAGCTTTTGTTTTCCTGCCAGGTTAACAAGATGGAGGAAGAAGAATTGTGTTTCTCAGCATCAGAAGAGGCAGCTCCTGCTTGAAGTGCAGAGACGCCGAAGGAGCTTTGAGATAACAGCGGCCTCCTGGCACGGCGTAGCGTTTGCCAGGAGCAATTACAGTCTTTTATGCCACCGCATTTCTGTTCAAACTCTAATCTATTTTTAATGCTGCAGCGCTTAAAACACTGAAACATTTGTTCGTGCAGTAAAGCGACTCTTCATGCCCTAAATGTATCATAGAAGAAGCGGTGCAACACGCTGGGAATAGATGTATAGAGAAAGATTTGAGCAAAGTTTAAAAAGAATCAAGAGAAACATCTAGTGAGTCAGAGCAAGAAGAACAAATCTGTCAATGCTTTCACCTAAACCAGGCAGCTCCAAACTGGAGTCATTTTATGCATTGATTGTCTGGTCTCTTAACATTTAGGTGGAATACAAAATATTAGTCATTCATTTACTTTATTTTGCTTTTATTTTAATTTTGAAGTAAATACAACCACAATATCCAGTGACTTTTAGTCAAAACCAGTGGAGTCGAGTTCACTTTTTCATTAAATGTGTTTAATACCAGAATGTCAATTAGAAACCAAACAACAAATATTTCCGTTTCCTGAGAACCATTTAGGAAACTGAATGCAAGTCTTAATAAGACAAACATATCAGAGCCTTTTTATTTTGGGTCTTCAGTGATTTCCATGTCCCTTTTTAGAGCAACAAAAACTTTTTTTGTTTCATTAAAATGTACAAAAATACAACAAATATTTCACAACAAAGATTTTTTCAATTCCCTAAATAAATTTTAAGAAGTGACATTTAAGTATTTTCATTTGCTGATTTTGGCTCATATTTGCACAACTCTGACCTAAACCATCACATTGTGGTTCACTGTGTGTTTTGGATTGTTGTCCTGCTGGACGGTGAATCTCCACCTCAGTCTCAAATAATCTGCAGCCTCTTTCGGGTCTTCTTGCCGGATTGCCTTGCGTTTCCCATCCCTTTGGTGATTGGAGCAGCAGGTGGCTCCGCAGCTTTCTCTGCTCCGTTTGGGACAGAGCAGGTCGTTTCTTGAAGCTTACGAGAGCCAACTCGGAGGGGGAAAGTTCTCCTCAGCAGCTCGCTCATATCGACTGAGTCCCTGGCTCTGCTGTAGGACTCTGCGTCTCTTTTGCCCTTGAAGAGAATAGCACTGAAGCGAAATCAATTGAAGTGGAGCACAAGTCTGTTTCTCTCTTTTATGTGTCAAGGAGAGAAGTCCTGTTGCATCCGGTCCTGATTGGCCGAATGAGGTCCCAGTTGCCGGGCAACCATCCAGCGGCCTTGCTGACAGACAGCTGCTAATGAAGCCTGGGTTGTAGGTAGCGGGAGCACACTGCAGAAAAGAGCAACACAGCCTCTCTTTCTCATGCTTAACACATCCCTGGAACCTGCTGCTGTTCACATCGAAACACCCCTCTGATTAATATCTATACAGTAAAACGAGGAAGGATTACAGAAGGCTTCAGAGTAGGGGCTTTGCTTATTTTGGAAATGGAAGTGTAAAGAAACAGATGGCAGCGATGCAACCACGGCAGCCGCGCTGCAGAGTGGTGATGGCTGCGCATGACTCACACTCAGGTCACACATACAGCTCCTGCGCAGTCTGAGCATCCCACCCAATCTGTCTGGACACACTGAATGAAAGCCATGGCCATGTATCGCTACTTTTCCCCTCATTCTTTCACATTTAACAGTTGGGCTCTTTAAAAGAAAGGTAGAGCATGGCGATTTTCTGCTAAGTCGGGGCAGCTGGAGCATGTAGTCATCCTGCTCTACATGTTGCTTTCACACATTTTGGAGCTCCCTCATGAAATGGACCATTTATTTGCTCTTAATGTAGCTTCACAATGTCTCTCTGCTGAGCAGTTGAGCAGCTAATGTGCTGCCAGTGGAACAACTTCGCTGAGCTGAGCTGTAGGAGCAACTGGTTGCTCCGCCTGGCTGCGATACTTCCAAAGCAAAGCTTGTATCTCTCTCCAAACTGCACTTTTTGAAAAAAGTGCAGTTTTTGAAAAAAAGATTTTAAATGTTCAGTGTTTGTTAGTTTGTACTTGATAAGCACATGCCTACATCATCATCAAATGTTTTAGCTTTTTTAGAAAAAGATATATATATAGTTTTGCTGGATTTTATTTAGAGTAATCATAGTAAAGGGGGCTGAATAAAAATGCACAACACCTTTCACATTTCTGTTTATAAATGTAAAAAAATTCTTTATTTTTCTGTAAAGCACTGTCACTTCAATAACTTTACTGCAGCATTGTGGTTATCCAGTAATGTGGTCAACATATCAGTATATGATGATATGTAAAGGACCAGTTATCTATGTTATTCCTGCCAGAGCTGCTGATAGATCATATCAGGTTTGTCAGGTATGAAATTGGCAGCTGTGGTAAAACTGTACTGGTGTCTTGTTCTCACCTGTAAACTAACTTCCATGGAGGAGAAAGACCCTTATTACACTTTGCTATGGCAACCACTGGAGGAGAAATGTCTGTTTCTGAATGGAAATATGATATGGAAGAAATATTTTGTCCTAGTAAAGTTGGATGGTAAATTTCTGAGTAGTACTTGTATAATTTTTATTCAGAAAGACGTTACAAATTCAGCTGATATACAATTGATTTTCATTTTAAAACCGCTACCATCCGGCAGTGTTGTATCATTTCTTCCTGAAGGTTGTTTTCTTTATATTTCCTGGGCCAACTGCCTAAGCTTTGCTGAGGGGCCAAACAGGCAGAAGGCATTAATAATTTAGAGACATGGTTGCAAGAGCTGAGTACTTATTGGATGATTGGAAACTCCCCCTAAAAAATATCTAAACAAACACAAAGTACCAACACTTGGTTGGTTATTAGGAAGCTAAACTACGGAAAAAGGGGAGACATGTTATGCTACATCAGTGCAGTAAAGGCTGTATTTCTAGTAGAAACTGGGTGGCAAAAGAGAGCTTCATAGAAAGCTTTGCTAACAAATATAAAATGTACTCAACAAAAAGATTTCCAGTACATGATTGAGAGCGCTGTGACTAACTTTGAGCAGCATTCTGATAAAAGGTGTTTTCTAATTGAACCTCTGAAATTGAGTCTCTTTATTTTTCTAAGGGAGAATTGAGAATGGTTTTCAAAGAAGGGTCAAGACAAATCTTTGAAATAAGCCAAGTGAAAGCACTAGGAAGTGAAGAAAAAAAAAAATCAAAGGAAAAATACTGAGTAATGACTTAATTACAAAATTCATTACATTAGGAGTGCGTCTATCAGAAAATCTGTTTTGAATGAGAATGTGAACCATTTAGTGAGCTAATGTCAGCATCTTGTTAGTAAACTGCTCACATGCTCACAATAGATGTGAACATTTGGCAAAAAGTGACATGGTCTCTTACTCTCTACACATGTTTTATATTGAATTTACAAACAGCCCTAAAAAATGACATAGTTTTTAAGAAGTTCTAAAATGTTTTAAGTGCAATCTAGAGCCTCCGAGAAATATTTTTGTGTCAATGCTTAACTTAAGCTAATCTAAATAAGCATCTGTTTAAAGGATTCATGTCTTAAATTTTTTTTTTCTTGTTGGTTTGCACATCATACTTTGTGTGCAGAGATCACAGCTCATCATATGAAAACAAATGAGCTAAAAATCGACTTCCTTCTCATTAAAACTAGCATAACATATGGAGCAGCAAAGGTCAGCTGTTGCAACCAATTTGACTGACAATCTATCAGCATAAAGCTGCCAGCAGAACAATTCAGTATTACCAATAAAAAACAACTAAACAAAAACATACATAGCAAAGCATAAAAATGAGTGAAAAGACAATTTCAGTCCCAGAGGAAACTATCTAACCTGCTGACTCCATTGAAGAAACCAGAACAAAACATGGTGGTCTTTAGGAAGATCAATATTCTGGGCTCAAAGTCTTCTGTGAGCGTACCATAAAAGAAGAAGATCTGGAGGTTTCTGCTCACCTGTAGATATTCGAGTCCTCATTTCAATTCTCTCTTCATGCCTTGCTGCCCAATGGTTTATTTATGACTTCTTGCTGTTCTGAAAATCTTCATAGATATGTCTGGAAGAGAATCAATAGAGGCCAAATAAAAATCTCTTCAATCTAAAATATATTCTCTTTTTCATTCCTGTGTATGACTTAGTTTTGCAGGTTATCAATAAGGTTGAACAAGCATTTTACCAGTTTTTACAAGGAAACAAAATGTGTCCATCCTATAATAATAGAAGATTTGAAATAGAACATGAAGTAATTGTTGTTTTTTATTCTATAATCTCCATAACTTTGTTGATCACGCAAAGTTGCTGAATTTTGGCAAATTTAGTAACCTGACGCTGAATGTGCTGAAAAATTATTGTAAATCATCACAAGCAAAAAGCAGTTCGTTATTTTATGTTATGAGGCTGTATTTTATTTTAAAAAACAAATTATATGTATAAAATAATTAAATTCCTGAAAGACAACCTGTTCACATTTTAAATCTGTTATGAATATTAATGAGAGCACTGGCAGGACTTTGGTCAGGAAGACAGCAATGAAGTTCAACACTGCTATCGATCTGAATCAGATCAGTGACGCAGGGTCGGTCTGTAGAACCACGATGTGGTTAAAGGATCTCAGCCTTCTGCTAGTCTGATTTAATTATATTATGGTGGGGAACTGAAACATTTACACTTTCATATTAAAGAGTGTAATAGTATGTAGAGTCTATCACAATTAGTCAAGTTCATCTCAACTCACCTACATCTTCATTTACTCAACTTTGATTTGTTTTTTCACCATTTCCTCTTTATAGAAATCCAGTTGAACCTAATAACTAACATAACAAAAGGTTTTTGCAGTTATTCTTGAGCCACAAAATCAGCTTTCCTCTAAAACGTCTTAAATCTGGTGTTGTAAACTAGTTCCTAGCACACACAGAAACATGCAGCATGAGGTAATGTGCTTTAAAGAAAGATAAAACATGAATACAAATGATGCTTCCTCGTCCTCCTAAATCTGTCACACATTCACACTTGAGTGTGTCACCTTCCTTTCACAGATCATTATCCTCCCTTTAGAATACACATCATATATAGAAACAAACAACATTCAAGGAGTCAAAACCTGACTCACTATTTTCCTGCTGAGCCTTCTGAACCAAGCTCAAAAGATCTATCAGAGAAATGCTCACGCTATAGCAAGTAGTTTATTTTCTAAATCAGAGTATATTTGCCTTGACTGTTCGTGGAGGTAAAAACAAAGAATAACGTCATGTTTGACGTAAAGACCAACTTCTCTCATCCCACTGATCACCTGATATTAATAGCATGTTAACAAAAAAAGTGATGATTTCTCTTCTGCAGTGAAACTGATTTTAACTCAATAATGAAACATGTCTGATAAAACTACTCTGTTTATTAGCAGAGTGCTCTTCAGCCACCTCTCTCACCAAAATATTACAGCTTGCAAATTACATCATAATGCAAATATTCTGTTTATACCTGCAATATGATATAGAAGCCACGCAGAACATGTATCAAATCTTTATCTTGCACATACTTTATTCACATGTGGATTGGTTTAGTTTTAGCCTGAAACTGTTGCCCACAATTCAGAATATAAAGTAATTAAATCACTTCTTCATCTCAGGCGTGACATCATTATAATTGCCTGCAAATTGCAAAGGAAGGCTACTCTGGGTTCTTTGTGGGCAAGGAATAACTCAAGAGGTCACTTACTGAATTCAACATTAACTGCCCACATGCATCTCCTCCCTCTGCCCACACTTTCTTGAGGAAAGATCATTTTAAACTGTTGTAGCTGCAGGAAAACCTTTATTACAGTTCATTCTACAGAGATCATCAACGGAATAAAAGGCAGCCTTACTGTTCACAAACAGAAACTGAGGCTGTGTACCTGCTCTTGACCACAGGAGAGGTGAAGACATGAAGGGAGCAAGGTCACCAGAGGGAAAAAAAATCTGATCAAAAAGATTAACGGATTTTCTGTGACATCCACACCTTGTTTAATTTCTTTTTTTAATAATAAAAGATCAACTAACATTTTTTAAAATAAATAAATCAATAAATGCTCTGAGTTCTCACAACTGGTCAGATAATTATCAGCCAGATCAGTCAAAGAAATAGGTGATGCCTTCAGTGTCCTGAGGTGAAGCGAGTCACTTTATTTCTTAAACTAATTATGCTTTTAAAAGCGTAAGCCAACCATAGCTGCACGTTCACCGTTCAAAGATTGGAAAAATGCCATGAAGAAGGAACCTCTGATTATTTACACTAATATTTAGATGCTTTATTAACTCCATTGGTACAGAGGTAAAAAAATAAAAATAAAAAAAACACAATTTAATTAGATATTGATCTGGCATTTTCTGTGCTTTCAAATAACAGACAGCACATTTATTGTGTATTTGGCTATTTTAATTGGCAGGTTTTTTTGCAGATTGAGAACAAGTCAGGGAAAAAAAGATTATGCTGTCATACATTTATGAAGTATTACAGAACATAAATCATTAATTTGATGTTTATTTAATGTAAAGTCATACCTGGTCCTCTCTCAGCTGTGCCTTTAATCTTTTTCATCTTGTTTCTTCCCCAGTGGTTGGTAAAATCCCAATCAGGATGTAGAGTTCCTCTGTGGGCTTTTACTGACAAAATGAAAGAAACAAACATGCAGGATTTCAGTTGTTGCTTCAATTACAACCTCAATTTTCTTAAAACAAAACGGGGTACAAGAGTAAGGCAACTCATACTAGCATGCTCTAATAAATTATTTGTACAGTAATATAAATGCCCTTACTGTATGTTTTTACAAAATCCATGGGTAACATTGCTCAACCTGTATTTTATGGTTAATTTTGTACGTTTCATGTTTTTTTTCCACATGTAAAAAAATGACCAGAATTAAAATGAAAAGCATAAATAATTGAAAAACATTTGTCTCAACTTTTTGAAAACTGATGGAAAATACTCCACTGAGTGCAGGAATATCAAGAGACTAGAGCTCAAACTTTAGCTTTAGTCTGATTACAGGTACAGCAGTAGCACTGCTGGTCTTCTACATCAACACAAGTCAGCAAAGATCATTCACAAGGAAATGTTTCTGATCACATTTCACTTAAAGGAGACTCTAGACAGAACTAGAACTTGCTTTAGTGACTACATGTCAGGACCCTCCACTCAATGTTCCACAGTCTTTTTTGGAAAGATATTAAAAGGGAAATAACAAGCTATTAAATTAACACATTTAACACCAGGTGGGTTTCAGCACATGAAATTAAACCAAATCTGTCAAATTACTATATACACACTCACATTTTTACAATGGACAGTCGAGGTACCCAGTGGGCAGGGAGATGCTGTATCCTAGCAACTGCAACTAAATTTTTTTTTTCTACAGAATTTTGCCAGCTAGGGTTTTGTGGAGTAGAGTAACTTGGCATAGCATGGCGATGGATTTATGAACTAACATAAAACAGGGATTAATTTCACCCGTGTGTGTGTGTGTGTGGGGGGGGGGTATGCATATATAGTTAGTTGGGTATCAATCGAGTGTTTTTGAAAGGCATAATAAGATCAGTATTAGACCTTCCAAGCACAACAATTGGCAACAGAAACACTGGACAAAGTAATTTGGAATGACTTATGTCTCACTTCTTGATGAGTGAAAATGGTGTCACTGACTACATCATAGCCCTGATAAATTAATGCAGAGCAGTAAAGAAAAGCACTTCATCATGGGGGACATAAATTCCCTAGCTGGACAGATTTACATTGATTGAGCATACAGAGACGAGCAGAGCACGCCCCTTTAGGTAATAAAGTGCCACAGTCAATCACCCATCAGACTCTCAGTGCAGCTGTATTCCTGCCATCTTGGTCTATCCAGCAGGTTCCTCAACGAGCTGCCCACTGATGATTTGGCCTATGCAAAATGAGAGGAATACAAAGCCTGGGTGGAATGGATGTGAGGATGGAGGGCTGAGGTTGGGAAAATTGATCTATGTTTGAGGAAGACAGGATGCAGAGCTTCATTGAGCAATAATGGAAAATACACAACCGATGACTTTCATGAGGTTCAGTTGTAAAACACCATTTGAATCACATAGAAGAGCTCGATATGTTCTCAACATCCTCTTTTTTATTCTAACATCAATACAGCAAGTGAGAGAGTGCTCATAAAGATGCTAAATAGCAACTATTGAAAATAACTTTTAGATTTTCAATCTAGAGATGGGACAAGTGCTGCGAATTAGCTGTTGCTATTGCACTATGATGCAAACACGGGACTGCTGTTTTGTTCAGTTTGTCTATGTTAATGTGTGTCTGTCCCTACCGAATAAACTTAAATAATAAATAATAGTTTGTGTCTGGCTAGAGAAAGATAACGCAGCTAAAATTTTATTAAAATTTCAGCTTCTCAAAAAATAAAAGCATGAACTTTGGATTTCTTGGTTTCCTAACCTTTACCTTCCCTCTCTAAACACACTGCTTACACTTTAATTCAGTTTTCATACATTACCATTAATGCTTCTCTTAGACTAAATCAATATCTGCTGAAGGAGCCATTTATTGTGCAGCAATGAAATAGTCATTGTGGGTTCATAGTTGCTTTTAAAACGCTCTTGTAGAGTAATTAAGTAGTCTTATGAGAAATACTTTAAAGACTGACAGCCTTTAGTAAAAGCAGTAGCGTACAATTAGACCCATCTTCACTCATGTTGTATATTTGACATAACAGTTTCATAAGTTGTTAAAGAAGCCAAATTAATTTCTAACAACATAAACATGTAATTTGGGAACAGCCACACATTCACAAAATTCATTTACATTACTTATTTTTTAATATGGAGCCAAAGACCAAATAAGGAAAAAAAAAATACAGTCAAATAATTTTGACATTTAGGTTAGATGAAGACCAATTTGCAGAGAGGCGGACGTTTGTTCAACTAAACTCGTTTTGATTTACGACAAAAAAAAAACTTACCAGTGTGAGTTGAAGAGCAGCAACAACAAGTCCACAGAACCTTGGGTGATTATTACATCAGCAAGTTCTGGAGATGCTTGAAGCAAGAGGCATGACAACAGAAGGGTCTGACAAGGGAACGACCGGCTGAACAGAGAGGCTGGGAATGTTAATTATTGGAAAGCAAAACAGGTAAATGATTACGAACGAACCGCAGCTGTGGGGGAAATGGGAAAGTACAGAAGCTAGAAGACTGGGTTCTAACAAACAGTCAAAAATAAATAAATAAATAAATAAAAAAGCAATTGCGGTGTTTACAATAAATAGGACACGCAATTTAAAGTAGCCGTGAATAGGTTTGTTCGCAGGTAAGTCATTAAAAACATGCAGCGCCAAAATTCTCCAACTACTTCCTGTTGTCTTCTTCTTCGTGGTTTGCGCTCACGGCAACATCCGGTTGTTGATCATGTGACTTGTGTGATGTGAAAAAAGTGCTTCCGTTGTAGTTTTGCAAAATAGATACGGCTAGAAACATCATTACATCCTAGCGCAAAAACTTTTTTTAATCAAAAAACAAGAGTATTTCAAAAATGGCGTGTTTCCATTTATTCTTGGAACGTCACGTTGCGCAGGTATGTGGTCCATTGAAATGCAGTTAATGAATACATAGGAAAATGTGAAACTAGTAAATGTAAAACACCAGATGAAAAGAAGGCTGTATTTATGTATTTTTTTGTGTGTTTTATGGTAAGTTGACGATACATAGCTGAAGACGTTCTAAGCGCTTTAATGGAAAAAGCTTTAAGGTTTTGTATATTTCCAGATGTGTTGGCATGACAGAAGCACACACTGAGAAAAGTGGCTGCTGAAAGTATCCTTTTAATTGTGAAATATTTTGATGATTTCTTTCAATTTATAACACTGCATCCTCATTAATTTTACTGTGAGAGCTCATGGTGTCTGGATTGTTCCTGTGATGTACTCTGCCACTCGCCTGTTGAATACTAGGGTTGGCTCCACTGATATATCAGTACAAAATGATGCTGAACAGCTGTCAGTGTCATACTATGGTGTCTTGACTGATTAAACAGGCTGATGGTGGCTCAAAACAGAGCAAACACTGAGACAAGTAAATGCATAATTGAGGGTGGATGTTCCATGGAAATAATTGCAGATTGTGAATGTGATTAATTGCTGTTTGTACTCATTATGTTTGATGTACACTGATTGAAGTCCACTTCAGTTACATTCTGGAGATTGTTGCTTAATCAGTGACTCAAAGATACTGCTTCACAGAGAAATGTTGCAAAAACTTCTATTGTGTTCACAGCAGTAAATAATCACTGGTGTAATCACAATGCAATAATTGTTGGTAATTGCATATGTTTTTCTACAATGTACAATTTAATGCACATGGGAAGATTCAGAGATCTGTTAAAAATAATCTTACACAGCTGAAGCCTTAGTGAGGTTTTATCACAGTATATTTAGAAAAATATATCATTGCTAGTTTTAACAGCACTATTAATTAAATGAATAACTATTTTACTTTACTTTTGTTACTTTAAAGTAACAAGAGTTATAGCTTCACTCAAATTAGGTCTCCTTTAAATTTACTTCAAATAGAGAGTTTTTAAATAATTGAATGTCTAAGACTCTAGATCCAGAATGTGTCTGTATGCCCTAAAATAAAGGGAAGAAGTAAAGAATAAACATAGAGGGAAAAAAATCAGAGCAGCAGACATTGTCTTCTGGGAGATCCTGAGTCAGACTAGCATGACGCATTGCTCTCCCCTCCATGCCCGCTTTCTTTTAAAGCAGGAGTTTTTTGTGTCTTGGCGTGCAGACAGTAGGGTCTGTATCAGCAAGCTGCAGAGCCAGGATTGTTTATTTACACTTCAAATAGTCTGACTACCTCAAATCCCAAAGGTTTTGAGATCGTCTGTGTAGAGAAAAACCCCATGGCATCATAGTTGCATTTGGCCTCGTCCACATTCCTATGAATGGATGTCTTCCTCTCAGGAGCAGACATGTAATCTGAGAATGGGCCATAAGACACTCAATCAAACTGCATGCTTGAGCACTTTGCCGTAACCTGTCGATTGGGTTTATCCATGTAGTATCAACCAGCACTATCCATCAAGTGTAGTGGACTGGATTTGCATCTAATGTAATAATCTTGCCGAAACCTGCTGCACGAGTCATGGTTGAATGGCTCTGTGGGTCGGAGTGTGTGTTTCTTTCTCAGGTGGGTCAGAGTCAGTGGTAAAGGTTACTAAGCTCGGATCTGATCTAAATGCAAATGAAAAGTTATTTATTGTGAACCCTGATAGCTTTTTTATTTTCAAACAAGAAAAAAGTGAGGATGTGATTTGTCATTTTTACAAATATTGATATATACTGAACAGACTGCTGCTAAAGACTGTTCCATCAACAGTTATAGGCTAGCTAAAATCAAATCTGGGTGACTTTAGCATGGAATAAGTTTGCTGGAATTATGTAATGAACTCTAATGAGCAATTGGTGTAAAAACAAATCAATCTAGTTATAACTGCCTGTTTTAATAGTTCAAACACCAAATATACAATTAATATGCATTAATACACAAGAAGGAATCCACATAGTTGAATATTTTAGATATGTTCTATGAAAAAAATCTATGAATAGTTGAATTTTCCGTGAATATTTTGGAGTTCAGTTCCAGAAAAGAATTCAGTACAGAGGTCAATCTACAAATAATGTAGTGCGAATAGATGTAAACAGTTTTAAAAAATATCAAGGTAAAAAGAAAAGATAAAAGAAGCATCTGAATGCATATTTAATCAAACTCACAATATACTGCAAGAAGCCATTTTTAAAGTATAAAGAGTTACTGCTTTGAGGAACTGTATTGGGAAAGGCTAATGGGGTTTCCACACATTTTTCATGTTAAGATACCATACTTTTCCAGACTGAAGTTTCAAGTGAGCTCAATAAAAGTTTAAGTACAAACTCTCATCCTTCTACTGGATCAAATGAAGCCTTCATATCAAATTTCAGACTTTTTCCAGTCTCCACAGGAGCCTCATGTAAATTATTCGATTACTTCCTAAATTCGATTCCTAAATACATCGTTCAAATCGAGTGAGTGTTGACTAAACCTGTAAGTTAATTTGTAATCCCGTTTAGATACTCTTTTTGTTTTCTTGTCTATTTAAAATTCAAATGATCCGTCTTATCTTCCCCAACTTGTTCCCACCTTGGTCTGTGCGCTACCTGATGTGTGTATTTTGAGTAAACATGCATTTGTTTATGCGTGGATATTACACCCTTATGTGGTATATGTGCGCATCTGTGTGTGAAGGTTAATTAATTCCCAGGACAGCAGCACACACACATAAACAGGCCTTTCATGATAATAGGTTTGTAAATGGGGGATTCAAGCTGCCAGATCTTGTACCGCACATGCAAAGACCTCAGCTGGTTGCCAAGGGCGATGTTTCTATGACGGCTACGTGGAGTATGACTTTCCTCTCCTTGTTTACCTTGAGGGAGACGACCATTAAAAATAATCAACTCTATTTGAAGGGAAATTCTGAATCAAAACTCTAAATTTAAAAAACAAAAAATACAAAATTTATCAAAAATCAGTTTTATCGTGTTATTGTTTCTGTTCTTTTTTTTTATATATATTTCTCTAGCTTAGTTTTTCTTCTTTTACATCTGCAGTCTCATGCGAATGCCTCATGTGGAGTACTATTTCATTCACTTTTTGTTATGTTTCGTGCAGGGTTAGCTTTTGGGAGACATAGACTCTAAGGAAAGGTTTAGACCGGTGTGGCCTTGACATGCCAAGACATCTGAAGAAACACAAGGTGGAGATGGATTCTCATTCCCTTTGTAGGATGTTTGCTTGTTTCATGGTAAAAAGGAGAGGCTAATCTGAGAGCTGTCCTGGGATTTCACACTATCAAATATGTCACCAGGCTTCATGGTCACAGAACTACAGTTTTTACTGACTCAAAAAAAAAAAAAAAACTTAACCAAAACAGTGCTACAATGCAAAATATATCAGCTAGTAACAGAAGATGCATTATATATACATGATAAAGATATCCAATTTTGAACATGGCAACATTTCTTAGATGAGACTTTAGCGCCATCTGCTGGTCAAAGAGAGAGTAACAGTGATTTGACTGAACTAGGAGTTTCTCAGCAGTAAATTCAATACATTACAATAAGTGACTAAATCATTTTGAATTCTCATTTTATAGCACTTTAAAAATTATAATTAAATAAATACAAATGTTATCTTGCTCTGCCACAGCAAGGAGTTGAAAATGACAAAAGTGCAGGAACATGGACCAAAAAAATAACTAATTTACATTTTGCATGTAACCCAATTGGTTAAACTTTGGTCTTGTCTTTTTTACATGACTTTCTCAAACTTCAAATAAGACTTTTTATTTATTCTTCACACTCATGGCTGTGGGTTGCACTAGATGTTATTTAGGGGTATTAACATTATAGGGGGCTAAATGTACACTATGCTTTCAGACTTCTATTAGCCAAGTGTCTGACATTATACTTGAAGACTTATACGTTTTCAAATAAAAGGTCAGAAAACTCCCTTTGTCAGGTTAAGTACTTTGTTTTAAATCACTTTGAATTCAATAAAAAGGCTAAGATACATATCCCACCATGACATTATATCTTCTTTTTCACTCTTGTTGCTTTCATGTTCAAATAGCAGATGTAGCATTCCCTCCTCTGAAGGAGCCTCTTGGTTCATACTGTGCAGGAATTTTAACAAGCGGGCCTCCTGTTGATGAGACGAAGCTGACATCCATACAGTGTTCAATCGAGTGAAAAGAGGCAAAAACAAGCTAATCAAGTGGCTTCTGTCTGTCTTTTGTTTATCAGCTGGGATGTTCTGAGGCCTCGACATGAAATCTGCATTGTATTTTTAGAGTTTGTCAGGGGAAAAAAAGTAATGGCATGAATGAAATCAGATTTAATACACTTGAACTACAAAACGCTTTTTTGAGTGAGGAAGTTGTCACACGGTGTGAATGCTGTAAGAATTGGCTCTCCTGCTCTCTGTGCAGTTGCTTCTACACCTTTTTTTCTCAAAGTCCTAAAGTCCACACCCACGACAGCGCATATTTACCCAGGCAAACATTACTATACAGGAAAGTGTCAAGCACTTGAACTAGCTTTAAATAATTCCTGGAGCTTGGAAGAGTGCTGGCTTTGTTTTCTGTACTCTGGGCGGGTGAGCCAAGAGCCAATGAGAGGAGAGCGAGGGGGGGAGAGTGGGAACAGTTCTGGCCTACACAGTGTGCTCCCACTACAGTTTCGCTCAGTGACCTACAGATACACACAAACATGGAGAGGACACAGATAAAGAAAGAGCAAGATAAGGGGAAGACAGAGGAGGAGGCGGTGCGCCTTCGGAGGGAGATTGGGTTGCTGCCTGCTGTGTCCTTCATCATTGGGACGGTGGTTGGCAGTGGGATCTTTATCGCTCCGAAGGGAGTGTTGATGAACAGTGGCAGCGTGGGGCTGTCTCTGCTGGTGTGGGCGCTGTGTGGCATCCTGTCCCTGTTTGGTAAGACCATGCTCGTTTTCCCTGCTTCTTCTACATCTATAATAATATACCAATAAGGAAAATATTGCATGAGAGATAAGGCATATTGCATTATTTTTTGTATCCGAAATTGTTCGTCTTTACATGCAAAATTATGTCTAATGTAATGTTGTCCTGCTTGTCCTTTGCACTAGTAATTTAGTCTGCATTTTACAAGTCATAGGAAATTTTGAAGGAGCTACCGGCCTTCTATAAATCTGCAGTTTATATTTTCATTGGGACAAAAGTTATTTATAGCAGGGAAACGATTAGCAAAGCAAAATATTATCAAAATATCTACAATATTCAAGTCAAGTTTGTTAGTATAGAACATTTCAGCAAAAAGGCAGTTCAAAGTGCTTTACATCACAAAAACACCATACAGTCATCAGTTATGAAACAAACAGTCAATATTGCATTTTATCAAATGTCATCATCGAAATGATCAGATAAAATATCAAATATGCTGATCGATGTCCCACTTCGAACATCGATCGATGTTTAGAGTCAAAGGCAACTCTAAACTGGTGGGTTTTAAGCACTGATTTAAAGGAACTCAGTGTTTCAGCTGTTTTGCAGTTTTCTTGAGGTTTGTTCCAGACTAGTGGAGGATAGAAGCTGAATGCAGCTTTTCTATGTTAGTTCTGGTTCTGGGATCCAGAGCAGAGCAGATCCAGAAGGTTTGAGTTAAAGATCAGTAGATCTTTAATATAATTTGGTGCTAAAGCGTTCAGTGATTTATAAACTAACACAATTATTTTAAAATGTATTCTTTCTGAAAAAATGAAAAGATTAAATGAACTACAAGTAAATAGGAGTCTTCCTTCTCCTGTTTCCTCTCAGGGGCCTTATGTTATGCTGAACTAGGAACCACTTTCACAAAATCCGGAGGTCACTACACTTATCTGCTGGAGACACTGGGGCCCCTACCTGCCTTCTTAAGACTCTGGGTTGAGTTTCTCTTTATAAGGTATAAATTTTGTTATTTTTTGTTGGGGTAACTGAAGAAAAATCTGAATAACAGACGCCTTTAAAGTATAACTACTCTTTTTTTTTTTTCCAGACCTGCTGTGGCGTCCTATGTCTCCCTAGCTTTTGGACGTTATGTTGTTGAACCTTTATTTGCACCTTGTCCTGCTCCTTCAGCACTAATTAAACTCGTCAGTGTCCTCGGAGTGAGTGAGTGGTATTCCACGCCTTCTTGTCTACTTTATATTTGGATCATTATTTCCCATTCAGTAGAGACATAATTTGTGATTTGTGTCTCTGTAGCATTTGTTGTTGCAGTTAACTGCTGGAGTGTAAGCATGGCCTCCCGCACTCAGGTCACCTTGACCTTCATTAAGATGTTTGCGCTGGTACTCATAATTATTCCTGGGGTCATAGCTCTAGCTAAAGGTATGATGATGGAAGCAGTAATACGCAATAAGATGGAGTGCCTGGGAACATTTTAACTTTTCTACTGGTCTTTGCAGGAAAGACAGAAAATTTCCAGAATGGATTTGAGTTGGAGTCCATCACTCTGGATAGGCTGCCACTGGCTTTCTATAATGGTTTATACGCTTACGGTGGATGGTAAGTCAGCACAGTTTATATTTTGACAAGTTATATATACAAATGTTAACATATTTGATTGGAATTTTATGGGTTGGACTGACAGAAAGTAGCACATAACTGTGATGTGTTTCTTTCAGGATTGCTCTGCATTTTCTCCGTCTGTTTTCCTATTAATCCTGCATTTACTCTCCCTGCTGACAAAAAACCCCCAACTTTTCCACAGTATGATACTGCCAACATTGTGTTTCAACCTGCAGTGAGTGTGTTGAGGGCGAAGTGCCAAAGTAGTTTTCCACCACACATAACAAACAATTCAATTTTGCTCTTATTTGATCGAAGCAATGTCTTCCACATGTTTGCTGCATGACCTGTGAGAAAACATGGGTGGGTTTCTTCCAGCAATGGTTTTCTTCTTGTCACTTTAAAGGCCAAATTTAATTTATGTGGTGCATAAATAATGGTTGACTGTAGTAGTTTTTCTTTAGGAGTAAAGTTCAGTTTCTCCTTCTTCTCCTAGGTTTTATCTGAACTTTGTCACAGAAGAAGTCATAAATCCAAATAGGTATTTTGTATATTTGCCTCAGATTGAGATAATTCTTTTGAGTGAGTTGAAAAGAGAACGTTCATATGTTCTGTGTGAATCCTATGCTTTCAGAAACATCCCTTTGGCAATAATCTGCTCCATGGTGACGGTGACAGTGTTTTACGTGCTTGTAAATGTGGCCTACTACACCATGATGACGCCCGCTGAGCTGCTGCTGTCTGACGCTGTGGCTGTGGTCAGCAAAGAGCAAAATGTTCCACCGACGAAGAATGTAGAGGGAATATGTTAGCACAGCTGTGTTCTGATGTGATGTTTGTTTGCCTGCCAGACGTTTGCAAACCGTGCTCTCCAGGGCCTGGCCTCAGTGATTCCCATTCTGGTCGCTCTATCTTGCCTTGGAGCTCTCAATGGCGGCTTCTTCGGGTCACCCAGGTATTATGAGAGCGAAAGCTGGCTGTTCTTAATGTTTTCTGTGCGATTCTGAACTTATGAGATTCGTGGTTGCAGGATGCTGTTTGTGGGTGCCAGAGAAGGCCACTGGCCACCGATCTTTTCCATGATTCACATCCGACAACGCACACCTTTACCTGCAGTGCTCCTCCTGGTCAGTACTGTCCAAAGACCACAAATCAAACAAAACTGTTCCACCATAACAGATGATGAACAATAACAACTGCCTATTATCATTCTTCTATTTCTTCTACTCTGCAAAAGTCTTGTTATATTTTTTGTTGTGGCGCTTATAGAATGTATCTCATTTTAATTTATTAATCGTCATCAGCCAATATGCACACAATGTGACATTTATTTACACGTCATTTTATGTCAAGTTTAAAATGACATTTGATTGAGTTTCTCTTACTGTATTGTTATTGGTGACATGTTTTTTTTTTTTACTTATTTCCTGTTGTTTTACAGCTTTTTGCTCCAGTTAACATGCTTTACAATGTAATGTAACCTTCAGTTTCTCCAAGTTGTAAAACTCCTTCTCTTCCAAATGTCTGATTTTGAATTTTTATTAGTTCATTCTGCATCTGCTGAAGCAAAAAGGGTATTTTTTTCAAATGAATAAAACTTTTTTCCTTTCCTGTCAACAAAGAAAGACAGTTTGCATTAATATGCATGCTTCATTGCACTGTCTGCACACCCTGGACAGAGCACTTGGAACTGAATCACCATTGGCTGTTGTGTGCTTGTTTTGGTCTGGCAGCTTTATCCTCCTATCTACACACAGCCACAGTCAGCTTTACAATCTCCCTTTAGAAGACCTCTGATCTATCTTCTCTAAAAACAAAGGCAGACTCAGTGTTAGTGTCTCAGCTCCTAACATATTTCACTAAACCATTCTGAAAGTTTGTATTAAACTGGAGTAAGAACATGTGAAGGGTCTGGAAAAAAGAAGTGACTCCCAGAGAGCTGTAGAAAGCCGGGTTGCTGACAGTATTTGTGTGTTGGCTGCTGTAGCAGCATGCGATTAAAGCTGCATTGTGTGTGTCTCCAGTATCCATTGGTGGTGGTGATGTTAATCACTGGGGAAATCTACCAGCTCATCAACTTTGCCTCTTTTTCACGCTGGTTCTTCATCGCCCTGGCAACCTTGGGCATGCTCATCCATCGATACCGCTTCCCCCACCACCCAAGGCCCTTCAAGGTTAGTGTGTTTTTCTGAGTTTTTCCATTTTTTTTTCTTTCACATCACAGGATTCTGATCATCTATCCTGCCTGCTCACCCACCTTAAGGTCCCTTTGGTCATTGCGGTCACCTTCACTGTGGTTTGCTTCTTCATTGTGGGTCTCTCGCTTTATTCGGACCCCTGGAACACGGGGCGGAGCTGTGCCCTCACTCTAACAGGAGTTCCAGTTTACTACGTGACTGTCCATCGCTTTCGGGTGCCACATAGATTAACGCACATTTTCAGTAAGTCATGCCATTTGCAGGTCACAGTGACTCAACTTTGAATATATGTGACTTGAAATAAGAGTGTTCAGCATGTCAGAGTTTAATAGAAAAGATCTGACTGGTGCATATGTCTCATTTTTCCAGATTATTGTAGCAAGCAGCTGCAGATCGTACTGGAAGTGGCTCAACAAGAAGTCCAGACATACTAAAGACAGTTAAGACATTTAAGTTTCCACTGGTTACACCTTTCTTAGAGAGTCCAAACTAACTAAAATCTTTTTTTTTTGTACAAGAAAACATTAAAAAGAATATTTGTAACAGATATATATGCATTTGTCTGCTGCTTTACCAAGATACATTTTCTTCCAGTATGAAGAACATTGAAAAAGCATCAACAACCCCTAAGACGTCTTAAAAAATGTTCATGCTGAAATAAAAATTTGCTGAATTTTACAAGCAAGGTAAGCCAAACAAAAACCTTTGCTGGCCTTAGAATTAGTAATAAAACACATGGCGTATCTTTAAAAAACATCTTGCCCAAGATGGCAATATTTTTTACAGTTCTACAACAAGTAATAAAGTTTAGGTTACACAAAGAGTTGTATTTAAAACAAAGGTTATCCATCCACACCTTGCAAATGCCATGTTGTAAAGACCACACAGTTACAGCGATGAAATGAAATAGAAAAATCCTTCAATTTTATGAGGATCTAAGGAATTTATTGTAGTCTTACTTCAGAAAACAACCTCTCTTCATAAACAGATGGATTCATAGTGCTGAGATTAAAAAGCTGAGGCAGCAGAAGGACCTGTTCTTAAAAACACACATTATTCAGTGGTACGGAAATAGGTCACGTCTCAACCTCAAAGATGATACTGCAAATAATCTTTCTTACTGAAGACATATACTAAATATTCTGTATTTTCTCCCTTAAGAGATAAAAAGAGCAGTTCACAAAAATTCCTCTGTTCAGATAAAATGCCCTTCAGTTGACAACGGCACATCCAATAATTACAGTGAAGATTTCTGAAAACAGTTCTACAATCAGACAATCCTATTGCTGTTAGTGCTACTTGTAATACTTTTTTTAATTGCTGGTAAGACTTTGGAACCCAACAACAGAGTTTACCAAGTGATCAAATAATCTATTGTACAACTGTAAGTCATAAATTATAATGTGCAAATCAACATATGTATACTCTTAAATATTAATCTTCTCATGCAGCTCCTATAAATGACAGCGATTCAGAGTGGCTAAAAGATAAGACAAAAGAGGAGGGCCACATGCAAGAGAAGAATTTGACACACAGAACAGTAAAAACAAGTGCAAACATGAGAAAGTTACAACAAAAAAAAACAGGCAAATACAAAGTGGAAGATGAATGAGTGCAGTCTCTTTGCCAATTAAAGCATCAGGTGAGACCTCATTGAAGCCTTCTGAATACCCTACTTTGTTATTTGTACTGGAGTGAAATTAATAAATTATATTCAGACAGAAATCAAACTAACCACAAACTGAGATTGATCACACACCTCCAGCAAAAACCATTAAAAACACACAACAGGTGGATCATGACCAGATGAGAAATACGTCTGTTTTGCTGAGTCGGTGTGTGCGTGCTTTAGTGTTCAACGGACTTCTAGCGTTTTAGCCTTCGGGCTACATGAACTGACCGAGGAACTCTGACAGGCTGATGTTAGCGATGCCCAGGTCTTCGTCGTCCAGCGCGGAGAAGCTGATGTCCACCAGAATCTTGCTCAGGCTGTCGTTCATGGTGTCCAGGATGAGGCCCTCCGTGATGGAGCGGTTGGACGGCGAAGCGGCAGGCGCGTCCGCCAGCTGCGTCTCGGTGGGGGAATCCGTCGACGGGGCTCTGCAGGGGGCCGGTGTGAGCAGCTCCCTAGGGGAGCTGAACAGCGGCAGCTCTTTGAAGGGAGTGCTGTTGAAGCTGAAGGTGGTGTACTCCTGTCGGGGCGTGACAACGGGACCGCCCGGCGTGCGGATAGGACTGAAGTCCAGGACGCTTTGGCTGTCTTTCCCGACTGGCGTCACCTTCCAGGGTTCAAGTGTGACGTTGGGAGGTGGCTTGCTCGGCGTGGAGGAGCTCAAGTGGCTGTGACTCTTTATGGGCGTCTTGAAGTAGAGTTCCCGCTCAGGGCTGCCCTGGAAGTGCTGCTGCTCAGTACTGTCAGCTTCTCTCACGTCCTGGGAGGTGGACGCGTCCGAGGCGACGCCAGAGTCAAAGAAGCTGTTGTCGGGACAGAGGAGGATGGGCTCGTCCTGCAGAGAGTTCACCAGGCTCTGCTTACGGCGGGAGCTGCTGGACTGCCTCTTCGGAGGAGGTTTACGTGTCTCGCGTTTTGTCGGAACATTTACGGGTTCCACCTTCAGGTCGACCTGAGGAGCCAGAGCCACGGTTGGACTGTCGCCCTCTGTCACCTGAGAGACGACAAGAACAGTAAAAAAAAATCCTTAACTTTTCATGTGGAAAATTAGATATGGCACATTTTTTACATAGAAGACATTTCAACTATAGTTTACTGTGAATGTAAGGAAAAAAGGGAAGGAATTAAGGAAAATCCAGAAGAAGTTATTCAAATAGAAGGCAGGGTTTTTTTAAAGATATGTTCTATCATTTGTACACCTGACCGAATGTGTACCTTGGGGGCAATGCGGACTCTCTTGGTCCCGCGTGAAGCATTTTGTTTGTGCTTGGAGCCAGATGGGCAATAAGAACCAGACAAGGAAGGCAGATAAGCAGAGGAGGCAATGGGCAGCTGGATAGGAACCAAGTAAGAGTCTGTACGGGGCAGCAGGGGTTTCATCCTCCTCTCTGAAAACAAACAAACAGAAAAACACTTTAAGAAACATAGTTACACTAAAAAAACAAACATTTCTGTTAAGTGAACTCACCAGTGGAAGCTGGTGCTTTTCTAACAGCAGATATATTCTTCTTTTCATGCTGCGAAAGCAACACAGAGAATCACTTCAGACAATACAGCTTTAGTTTGACAGAAAAACACTCAACATTTTAATCGGTACATGCGGCGCCTCACAAAACCTTTAAGGTCTCTTGAACTTTTTCAGTTTGTCACATCACAACTGCAAATGTCTATGAAATGTATTAGAATTTTTTTTTAATGACAGAATGACATAAGATCTGAAAAGTGTGGCATGCATTTCTTTACTGAGCAGCCAGAGTACACAGTTCAGTCTGTGAAGGGAGCTGGACTTTAAAAGGGCTTTTTACAAATGCATGCCACACTTTTCAGAGATTTATTGGTAATAAATGTCGAAAACCAACTGTCCTTCAACATGTTTATTAAACAGTACTTCATTTTGAATCAGTCTTACTTGGTGGGGACATGGAAGCAACGGCACAGGAGAAGAAACGGTCCCCGGATCACAACAAGGCTACAAAAAGAACAGAAACTCAACGAATCAGACAGCAGTTGTATTACAAAATCAGAGAGGACTATGAGGAAAGAAGAAAAAAGGCAATGGAAGATGAGAAAAACAGCTTTATGTATTTAATAAAAGCAACATGTTCGTGAAAATAGCAATGCTCACCCTGTAAACCTGATCAAGGGTCAGGCATCGATTGATATCTGGTCGAATTGTCCAGAAAGAGGTTTTACCATCTGGCGACCGCTCACGAATGAACATATCGTGCAGAGAAAGATTGTGGCGGATTGAATTCTGCAAAGGAACAAAACCAGTGAAATCCTTCATAGTTTTGCTTTGAGATCCAATCTAATTTCCTCTGTTAGTTTTCTGAATCACCTTCCATCCTGGTTTGGCCACTTCTCTGTAATAAGGGAAATGGTCCTCGATCCATGTGTAAATTTCTTTCAGCGTCATGCCTCTGTTCTTTCTGCTGTTGATGGCGAACTGGATCATGGCCGTGTAGGAGTACGGCGGTCTCTGTAACGTGGGCTGATGAGAACCTTCTGGATTAGAATTTGTACTGTGGGTCTGAAAGAATGCAAAGCGAGTGATTGACAGACCCATAACTACTGAAGGATAATAATGCCAGAATATTTGAGTCCATTTCTCTCATATAGACTTTAATAAAAACATTGATTGTTGTTGCTAAGTTTTAAAATGAAAAACTAGAATGTAAAAAGGACGAAATTCAGAATCCAATCGCCCCCCGCCCCAAAAAATAAAAAATCTTTGCTTTTCTTATTAGTAAAAGGACCAGATCACTAGTTTAAGGTGTTCGTCTGTGTGGGATATTCCTTTTGCAAAGGTATATTTCCATTTATTGAAGATACTTAGCGGCTAATTTGTGAGCTTGAACCTTTCAGCCACTAAAAATACACTCATATACTTCCAGACTGTTTTTTGTGATGACGATATTGCATTCACTGATGTCAGATTGATGTTTGAAATTTGGTATGTTGTGCAGCTCTAATGAAATGCAACTAAAATCCAAATGAAAATGAATTTCAAATCAAACACCATAATCTGGACCTTGATCCTGTAGTTTTATAGTAAAAGTCATAGTAAAAATACTTTAATTACACAGATGTGTTGCTTTTGCAAGTTTCTAAAAATGTAAGACATTTTGAAGTCTTTTAAAGGCCAGTGTGAGTAAAAATAAACATAAGCTTAGTTAAAAACCTTAGCAAGTCAAAGATAATCACATCTGGGTTTTGTGGCATTTGACTTGTGTGCTTTTACATCTAGGTTTCCTAACAATTGCTCTGTTTGCACTTCAACAGTGAAAACATAAATAACAGAAACAAGGCTGACCTGTAAAATCTGTGGTGCTTGAAGTTTCTTCTCCTTGTCAGTTGTCTGATTTGCAAGGTGTGGCTCCAAGGCACTGGTATTCATTTTGCCCAGCCACTGGATATTGGTGAGGCTGTCATCTAGAGGACTGCAACTTGCACCTATGTTCATTGATGCGTAAAGGAGAGAGAACATTTTACGTAATTAACACCTTAAAATTGAATATTAATGGGGCGGGGGAGCTACAGCTCTTAATTCATACATACTTGACTGATTTCCAGTGAGAGGTTTAGCATCTGGCATACTGTGGATAGTATCTGACTTCACTGGTTGTGCAGCCGTACTTCCTGCAGCAGATGACTCTTCTTTGACAGCAGCCTGGCAGAAAGATCCATTGCCCCTGCTGCCACTCTCACTGAGAAGGATGAACTTGTTTGGGCCTTGGACGCCACTCTCTTTGCCCTTTGCAGTGAGCACACCGATGATGCTTTGCAGATCTGCCTCTTTAGGGATGACAACCACCTGAGTGTCAGACATGGAGGGGTGATTCATGATGGGGATGCCATGAGGGAGACACTGGCTGGCTGCTGGTTTAGTTGGCTCCCCAGCGCCTGCTGCACCGTGCTGGGTTTGCTTGTCAGCCTGAGTTGGTTCATTTAGCAGAAATGGAAGTTTTCTTCTTTTCAGAATCAGGGGTCTCCTTGGGCTCCGTCTCATGGTCAGATCGCTAAAATTACCTTTCACAGGATTGCTGTGCAAAAACAGCACACAGTAAATTAGACATGTAAATAAAAACACATATAAAACACGTTCAGTATATTTTCTAAAAATAAACATTTTATTTTTTTTAATATCACTCCTACCTAAAATCACCGCTAGATCAACGTTCAATAGTACCGGAAGAAAACTGACAACATCGAGGTTAGTCAGTGGGGTTAGTTCAGGCTGGATAATAACCGTTCCACATTAATAAAACAAAAAATAAATAAAAGCACTTCCGTAAATACGCTAGGAGTCACAATAATTAAACAAGATATGTGTTTTCGTGTGAAATTCAAACCCTTTTTGTCGCTATGTCGACTCAGTCGCTCAATAACTGCTCGGTTGCAATCGCTGTTCCCTTAGCGACCTGCGCCTTCTAGAACAGCCGTTTCTTAATTTCACCCTTTTTTTACCGTTTAATTGGAATACATTTACAGTTTATGTTCATTAGTTAATAGTTTATGCACATGCAATTAAATATTCGGAGGATGTCTCTCTTTTTAAAGCACCGATTATCATAACTCCCAGGGTAGCAGAGCGTTTAATAGATTATTTTCATAAAATGAATCCAAACCTTCATATTACTGCAAAGTCTCAGGCGATCCCACTTGGCTGAACCCCGAGACGAAGTTGAAACATTGCGTTCATAGTTGTTGTTTTTGATTAATCCACTGTAACTGATACAAAACCGTGTAAAAAGAAAAGTGTTATTTACATATCCTCAGCTCGTTTTAGAGACGCTTTTGAATTTTGGCGCTGTGGGCGCTGCCTCCTTCCGTCACTTTGATCACGTGGTAAGTATTAACCAATAAGGAGCCAGGGGATACCGTCGGTAGGTGGCAGTAATGTAACTGCAGTTTGGCATTCTAATCGAACCAGAGGAAGAATAAGAAGAAAACCGGGAAATACAACAATGCCAAACAATACAACAAGAAAAAAGAGCAGGACAGATAAATTGTATAACTGAGGTTTATTTGCATATGTTAATTATGAAGACGATGTCTTACGTAAAGAACAACGTGACAGAAAGAAGACTGTAGAAGTAGGCGCTTGAAATGAAAACATTTGAATGTATACTTCTTAATTAATACTCTAAAACGTTAATTTTTGGTATTTCCGTGTGGACTTTTACTCTAGCTTACTTTCTGTGACATATCTTCCTCCAGATGTTCAGGAATGATTTATATTAATGCCCCGCAAAGCCATAAAGGCGGATAAGCCTGCCCTGCAATTTATCGAACGGCCTGTAGGAGGAAGCAAACTTCAACATGCGCCTGAAGTCCGAGCTGCAGTCAACCCCAAGGATTTTTTTTCGGAGTCATTAACACAAAACAGCTCAGATCTTAATTCGTGGGTAAGTTCTGTTGTTTATTCTTTTAAAAGATGCCCTTTTTGAGATGGGAAAAAATGCATCCAAAACAAAGTCCATTGCTTTGTTATGAACTCTCACTAATAGCACGTTTATAGTTAAATAATTCATTTTGTTTAACTACAAATGATCAAATGGGGTCACAGGGGATTTGATTTGTTAAATCAATATAAAAAGCAGATTGAACCTGGAGTTTGCAAAATAAAGCAAAATATATTTATAGCTGCCAGGATTTTCTGGGATATTTTAGATTTAGACAAGTTTTATATATATATATATA